>JAQFYB010003367.1:0-19760 GCA_034694085.1 Pogonognathellus longicornis | reverse complement strand
TATTTTAATGCGCTACCTGGTATACACAGATGCAGTTGAAAATTACCCAGGTAACTAAACAAGTAGACCTACATTGGGCCTAATTAGTTATTTACATACAACAACGAGAATGTTTCTTTAGTTTTCGAGAGCAAATTACCTGAATGTCAAATAGTATTATTTGTCGCCCAGAAAAAACTATAATTGATGATTGATGACTGTACAAAAGGTACAACAATTAAGTTGACAATTACTGTAAACAATAGCCAATTTTTACTTTTATTGTTATTGAATTGCTAATTGTAAGTCCGTATTTAATTGTTCACATGTTTAGACGTATGACATGCCTCATGTATTTATATTAATAAATAAACCCTGAAAAACAGATATAAAAATATATGGAACGTGGAGTACCTAGTACGGTCCAGTGCACTGGCGAGATACTGTATGTGTGCGGGACAAACTAAGTGATATACATCATATATGCATAAATACATATATGTACGTAATATTGAAATCAAAGCTACACTAAATGCTCATTTATATAAACATTCGGGAACAAAAATGTTATCATATTATTATTTCGAATTCCTTAATTGTATAACTTTGATAAGCTTAAGGGGTCAGGATAATGGTCCCTTTAGAGTACTGCAATTTCTTGCGTTTCTTCCTCGCTGCATTGTAGTTCAATTTTTGAAAAATTACTAAAATTACATTTTTAAGTGTATTCCTCCATCAAACATATTTATAGATCTCGCAAGCAAAACTTAAGCAAAACGCAAAAGTTGAATCGGATTCAACTTTTCCGTCCCCTTGCGTTTTTCTTGAGATAAAATATCGCAAGGAAATTAGCCGCTTCACCTATGTGCTATGAGGCACCATGCTTCATAAAAAATAGCCCTCCGCCATGTTAAAATGCACTTCACATTAATATTTTTAGTTCTTGCAACAGACCCAATTATGATTGTAATAAATATCAATCGAACGAGGATACTCCAGGTGTCATTTTCATATATAGAGTGTCTAACTTTGGTAATGTAATGGGGGTCTAATAATTGCCTAAGAAAAATTGGTCGATTCCATGTTTTTTTCTTTGTGATTTGAGTAGGCAACATAATTATGTCATCGACCCATCTTTCATAGTCAATTAAATTTCCAAAGTTAGACAACCCATACATGAAAATGTCCGTTGAAGTCTCCCCTTTCGGATGATATTTATTGTAACTCATAATTCTGTTTGCTACATGAACTACGTCAGTTCAATTCCAAGCAATATATTGACTTTGATTTTAACACGGCGGAGGACCTATAATACAGGAAATTCGATATATATGCATCAGGATGGTTTTGTTATGTATGCAGTGTAAGATTGTAAATAATTTATCTATGCTTATGCATAAATATTTTAATTAAGTCATTAGAAATTATATAATAATATTGCATACACATCCAATTTTTAAATTCATGTACTGCTGAAGCATAATAAAAAGTTAATTATATCTAAAGTGCAACTTTGTAAATCTTGTTGGAGGCTTTAAGCCCATAAGCCTCTTCCTTGTGTACGCCCTTGGTATGGACAGAGCAGGTTTGTTTTTGTAGGCAATTTCTATGAACACTGGAGAGAAATCGTCAGAAAAAAGGTAGACTTGAGGGTTCCAAGTTCAATCTCTAAATAGCTTGTTGGGCTAGAACCAGGACCCACACTACTACATACTCTTCTTCCTTGACTGTGCTAACGATAACTGGTTCACGGTAATGCGAATCTTCTCGAGTCCTTGAAAGGTAAAATGTTGATTTCGTTTCCGGAGATGTTTTCACATTACGAACAACAAAAATCTCTTTTAGAATTACAAAATGTGATGCATGCGTTTAAATATTTTGTTTATTGAACTCATTAATAATATTCACTTTTATGAATTTGAGGTAGAGTATGATTCATAAAAACTGGTATAGGAAACCTCTTGCGAATAAATTGTTTCTCAATAAAATGACATTCCAATGTCATGTTCGGGAGATTTGCTTTTCATTTAGCAAACAGTCTTTGAAATGAAATCATTCTCACACCGTACTTAACCTCATTGACATATATCTTTTGGCAGGTATCCTCGGTATGAGAAACTTATCTAGTACACTTCATGTTAACGCATTAATTCATTGAAAACCAAGAAGAAAAAATTAGTATAAAACCGTGAAGAGTTTCCCAGAGAACTATCCAGTAAGCTGCTCTTACCTTTGTGTACCTGAGCGGATCAATGAGAAGCTGTGCTGAAGTTTTGAGAAATATTTGTAAAGTACATACACATTTTCATATTTCTGAAAGAAAAATGAAGGTTGTCATTTTATCAGGTTTTCTCTTAGCTTTAGCTGTTACGCTATCTGATTCAGCCACGGTATGCAAAAAACCGTCCATTCCGTCCGGTTCAACATGTAAGGCTAATATTCAACTGAAAGGCACATCGATGTTTTTATATAATTAATTATTTGATGGGTTTTGTTTTGCATCCTTTTCAGGGGTTTCCGATCCTAATTGCAATAATGGGAATACATATCGACAGCAACAACCCAAAGTAGCTCATTGTCATTGTCAAAATCACTGCGGCTATATCTGCACTCCTATTTCTGGTGGTAATTTGTTCTTTTTTCAAACCAGCAATTAATTTCAATAAACACTTTCAAAATCGAGGTTTGTACATTTTAACATTGTAACTTGTAGGTTCAAACACAAAGGCAACTACCAAAGCTACGACCAAAGCGACCACCAAAGCGACCACCAAAAAAACGACCACCAAAGCCACAACCGTGGCCAGTACGTTTAAATGTGCATTTGGTTCTCCTTGGATTCCACCACGATTCCCCACTATGATTTGCAGATGCCAAGGATTTATGAAAGTACATTTCTACATTTGTGGTAAGAAATTAAAACTCTTCAGAAACGCTTTGACATGATTTAATTTTGAAATATAATGATCTGAATCATTTTTTTTATTAAAATAACAGTAACGTCTTCTTCGTCCACTAATACAACAACAACAACAACAACAACAGCCTCAAGTAACTCTACAACAGCAACTACTGCCGCTACTACAACCGCATCAAATTCATCGTCTACAGGTGTCACTACCACTACGGCGGCATCAGGCTCCACGACAGTATCAGGAGCTACTACTATCTCACCAGATGCTACTACAACAGTAGCTGGGGCTACAACCACAGTAGCAGGAGCCACTACGACAGTCGCTGGAGCTACTACTACCGTAGCAGGCGCTACTACGACAGTCGCTGGAGCTACTACTACTGTAGCAGGCGCAACTACGACAGTCGCTGGAGCTACTACTACAGTAGCAGGCGCAACTACGACAGTCGCTGGAGCTACTACTACTGTAGCAGGCGCTACTACGACAGCAGCTGGAGCCACTACAACAGCAGCTGGAGCCACTACGACAGCAGCAGGAGCAACTACAACAGCAGCTGGCGCCACTACGACAGCAGCGGGAGCAACTACAACTGCAGCGGGAGCAACTACGACAGCAGCGGGAGCCACTACGACAGCAGCGGGAGCAACTACAACTGCAGCAGGAGCCACTACAACAGCTGCAGCAGCCACTACAACTGCGGCCGGCCGATAAAAACTACGTAGATAAAGATATAAACGGTTTATAGAATTAACTGTTAAAAAACACTAAAATGGATTTTTTTTTTACGTTTTATAACAATTTTTCATATTTTATGAGGCCTTTATTCAAGTGGTAGTAGTCTCTTTGACGCTGGATTTTAGAATATGCTTGACCACTTACTAAGGCAAATTAACATCTGCTTTCTCATGTTAAAGTAGCAGATGATTGCATTTGTAAATGTCAATAATTTTGGCGGCAAAAATTGTCCATTTTTTATGGAAACCTATTAGTTTCCAGTTAATTGATAACTTTTTGCATCACATTCTAGAAATATTTTAGCAAATGTAGTAACCAAGTAGTATATAATTAAGTCTATGGAGGCAAGCAATTTGTAGAATTGTTGGTAATTTTTATATAAGTAATAATATGTTGTATTGATGAAAATAATAAAAGCGATTTACCGGTAATAACACAAAAATTTGCAGTCGTTTTATTGGTAATTTATTTAGAGTCAATCATAAATTATATTGCGAGAGAATATATCAATTCATAACAGTAAATGAAATGTTACAATTTATCTATATTATAAAAAACAGTATTTTTGGAGACAAAATGTTAAAAATGTCCCCATGACCATAGCTGGGCGTTTTCTTCAACCTCACTCAACCTCAAACCAGAAATGTAAGAAATGTATAAGCTCACCTCAAGCTCAACCTAAACTAAAAGTTTAAGTTCGATTTAACCTCAAACTCAACCTCAACTCAAAATTTGAGTTTGATTTAACCTCAAACTCAACATCAACACGAACAGAAATTTGTTCGAACCGAGCAGAACCCGAATACCAAAAACCTTCTACTGAATGGCTTATTCAATATTTGAATTCTATCTTTTACTAGAAATGAGAAGATTAATTGTTGTTTCTAAGGCAAGTCTCATAAATGAGACTGTCGTGGTGTCCTTCACAATAAAGAAACCAGCATTTATTTGTAAAGGTCTACAACTAGCTGCAAATTTTCGTCGGTATGTATTCGTGTTATTTTTCCATCGCTTCATTAAGTCTGTGGATGTTGTATGCATATAGGCAGCTTGTGGGATCAACATTGCAACAACAATTAAAGCTATAACTGTAAATGCCGGAAAAATCAAATACAAGGGCATCGTGAGACTGCGGAATAGTCTAACGGCTCCAAACACTCCAAAAATTACCAATAATTGTCCTGTCAAGAAAAAAGATGGACCAACAAGATTTGCAAGACTGTTGCATTCTGAAGTGACAATGGACAGCATTCGGTAGGCAATTCTTTCTCTTGCATTGTTTGTTCCCAACTTGTCCAAAAACGACAACCAGAATTGAACCATTTGAAAAAATACTATTGCCAGTAGGAAAAAGAATGTTATGGCTGAAAGTAGCTGAATTGCAACTATAAAAATCCACACTAATGTTACTAATCGAACTATGTATTTATCTCCATAATGTTCAGGGTATCCGCAAACCTCCGCCATTGAATATCTCAAAAAATGATCGAAAAATGCAAAATAAAGTCCAAACAGAATCCCAATAAATCCAGTACCAAGTATTAAAATGCAGAGTCCCAATCCAATTAGACCGTGTATAAAACTTGGTGTGATACTTCTTCGCTCGTGTTTGAACATTTCTTTATAAAAATAAAATTTTAAAAGTTAAATTCGTAAAAATAATGTAAATAGTAGGTATTTATTTTTATCAAATTGTTTTTACCGTCTAACTGACAATCCATTGTTATTCCAATATTCGCAGCAGAGGCGGACTGATCAATATCTCGCAGAAAAGTTATCATACACATACATGCCATGCTTAATGACACAAATCCCAATATGGGTGGAATCAAGTATGTCAAAAATTCCACTAAAGAGGAAAACGAAGTAATAACAATTTTTTTGATAACAAATATCACAACAATGTCCGTGAATATCACATTTACAAATCCCAGTAAAAATAATACTTTTCTCCATCTTTTCCGAGATGCGATGCACGTGAGAGGAATACAACCAAATTGCCTTTTGTGGAAATGTATGTCATACAATGATATTCCACTTTTGCTAAAAATCATTTGGTACAACTGACAAGCCCACACCATAAATGGGTGAAACATTTTCTTTTCTTATACAGTAATTTATGGTTATTGTACCAAGAAAGAACCAAAAATACTGTCGTAGAATAGTGTCACGGCTTGGAAGATTGCGGAAAATTTTGCTGTTTGGTAATGTTCTTTAATATTCTAAGTGTAGCATTAATAAATTGATGTTCTGCAGTTGTTAAAATCCAGCCTTTGACATGTTCAGTTGAATTCCTTGTTTACAACATCGAAACTTTTACCATTAAGTTGCTAGAATCGATAGATAAAGAACAGTGGAGTAGTAGCTTGGTACCCCGCCGACCTGGAACCAGCCAACAAATGTTTTTGATATTGATATAAAAAATATGGATTATCAATAACATTAATATTTTGTAATGTGGCCGACCTGTACAAAAATTCCTAGCTTTCTAAAAAATATTTAGAGCGCATTTCCTACACCAAAATTGAAAAAAAAGTTGATCTGGTCACTTGTCCTAAACTCAAACCTTTTGGAGTTAAATCGTTCCTTCGCTACATTTTATTTTCGGTTCGGTTTAAATATTATAGGTAAGTATATTAAATAAATTTGTTTGACATGGATGTACTACATCGAGAAAAATATTGCATCGGTTTTAATTATGTTAAGTAGTAGGATCACATAACGTAGAAAGTCACGGGTGGGGGAGGGCTAACTCCAGGATTTCCCAGGGGAAGTCCCGCACCTTTCGTAGGCGGGGCACAATCCGGATTTCCCTGTGTAGAATAGATAAATGAAAGCACCCTTGTATTGTTTGCCCGAGGTTATAGGGTATAGACTGTAGTTTATAGGCGCCCTGGCCAGGCCATTTCCTGGAGCAGTGATAGAGGTAGTTCAT
The DNA here is from genome assembly GCA_034694085.1 of Pogonognathellus longicornis. Taxonomy (NCBI): domain Eukaryota; kingdom Metazoa; phylum Arthropoda; class Collembola; order Entomobryomorpha; family Tomoceridae; genus Pogonognathellus; species Pogonognathellus longicornis. Next base: position 13,196 of record JAQFYB010003367.1, on the reverse strand, counting down.
ATTTGAAATTGGTCCACTCGTTTGGCTTCCACGATTTTTCGAATGCATTTATTGAAAAACACTAGTATTCAAAGTTAGGATGAGGATAGTTAGTGCTATAGTTATTTTATGCATGAACTAAAAACCTCAATAATATTTATGTAAATATTATGTACTACCAATGACTCTTGGGCTTGCATGTATAAAAAATATGTATTTTATTATTTGTAAATATATGCTATGAAATGTAGGCTTAAATACACAGGAAAAATATGCACGAAAAAACTTTTGTGTATGGGTTTTGCAAGTTCTGGAACACAAAACGTACAAGCATAATACTCATTTAATCAAAATAAAAAATTCATAAAATATATAATGACCAAATACCCAGACTGAAAATTGAAAGTTGTACACATTTTAAGGATGAAGAACACAGAATAATAATTATTAATAAATATTGTTATCATCATAAGCACAGTACATATTATATTTTGTTTGCCAACGATGAACCATGCAGCTTAGTAGTAAAGTAAATGTATGCATAAAACCCAGCATTTCTTATTGGATCGATTGGATTGTAGAGTTTTGAATGGATGGGATGGAGAAAAACTTTGTAATTTTTGGCTTTGGCAAATTGGGGCCCCCGTCGCCGGACGCCATAGAATGGGGCACCGGCCAAGGGCGCCATAAAATGGGGCACCGGCCAAGGGTGCCATAAAATGGGGCACCGGCCAAGGGCGCCATAAAATGGGGCACCGGCCAAGGGCGCCATAAAATGGGGCGCCGGCGCCTAAGGAGCTCAGCAAGGTTAGGGGCGCCCCGGGGTTTAGACCCCCAAACCCCACATAAATCGAAGCCCCGCTAAAAAGTAGTAAGCAGGTTGATAGCATTTTCGAAAGCGAGTCTCATAAATGTGATTGTCGTGCTGCCTTTTATTTGAAAGAAAGGATGTACATTTATTCGCAAAGGTCTACAACTGGCAGCAAATTTTCGTTTGTATTTATCTGGATGACATTTCCACTGCTGAATTAGAAAGGTTGAGGCCGTGTCCATGAATTCAGCTTTCGGAAGAACCATAACTACACAAATTACCACTATAATAGCAAATGCAGGTAAAATTAAATATGCAGGCATCGGAATTATACCGTACAACCGAACTGATCCAAAAACACCCAATGTTACCAATAATTGTCCAGCAAAAATAAGAGAAGTAGCCACCAGAGTTGCGTGACGATTGCATTCCGAAGTAACAATCGTTAACATTCGGTAGGCAATGTATTCCCGATGATTTTTCTTGCTTGTTTTTTGTAATATGGTCAACCAGAACTTGACCACTTGAAGAAACACTGTACCAAGCAATAAGTAGTAAGTGATCGAGGACAAGAGTTGAATTGCGATGAGAAAGACCCATAAGCCAACAATGAGTCGAAAGACAAAGTGGTCTCCGTAAATTTCCGGTAAGCCAAACAATTGAGCCACATTACTTCTGAACATCACCTTGCTTGAAGTTGTAGGCTGCAATGCAGAGAAAAATCCAAACAGGATTCCAACTAACACAGTTCCAACCATCAAAAGACAAAGTCCCAATCCTACCAGCCCATAAAGAATACCAGGCCGGATATTACTTCTCTCGCTTCTGAACATTTCTATATTCAAATAGAATTTATTGTTTAGCATTCTTGTAAAAATAAAATAAAATAAACGTTCACAGTAAATTATTGTTACCGTCCAATTGACAATCCATTTTTGTTCCTAGGTTGCAAACATACGCTGCGTCTTCAATGTCTCTGCACAAGGTAATCGCACACATGAATGCCAAGCATAAAGAAAAATGGGCTAACATAATCGGAATAATATGTGGTAACTTTTTATTGAAGGATAAATCAGAATCTGAAATAATTTTTCCCATAAGATATATCAATATTAAATTAACGGCTATTATGTTGATGCATCCAGCGAAAAACGATATTTTTCTCCATCTTTTCTGAGATGCGGTACAAGCGAATGGAACACAGCCAAATTTTCTACTGTAAAAATTGAAGTTTAATAGAGAAATGCCAAATCCACTAAACAAGACTTGGTACAGTTTGAATGCCCATACTATAAAGTCGTGGAACATTTTAGCTAGAAAAATATTGAGGTGTATAAGATTTTGCTTCCACGACTATTAAACTTCCATGAATTTTGCTATCACAACGGCTAACGGCTACAATTGTATTTACCTATGTTTGGTTAGGTCCTATAGGTATTAACATTGTTCTTACTGCATGAGAAACCAAAATAAAGTTTTTTACGAAATTAGGCAAGATTTTGTAGCAGACAATTACAATATCTGAATAACACCCTTAAAGACATTGACTGTACTGCAGATAATAAATTAGCAATCAATTGTACAACGGCTCTAAAATGTATTGGAACAAAACCATGAAACAATGAGAACCACGTCGAAATAATTGTTTATGTAGTAATTGATTTTATTATTAAACCTAAACTACAGTAATTCTATAATTGGACGATTGATTTATTTATCCCCGAAATTATTGCGAAAGGTGGAAATGTACTAATCTAAATCAAATGCATTTCGGCAATATATTTTATATAATAGGAATAATATATTTTATGATCTGATGTTTGTAATACACAACACAGTACACCGTAGCGTAGGTGCTGAAAGTCATGAAGGAGTTCACCGATACATTCGATATTAGAAATTGACACTACACTTCACTGTGACTAGGGCGATTGTGCGCTACGTAAAGCACTTACTTATCAACTCAGTTTCTGTAATATCGTTTAAAGACGGCCTAAACGTTCCTGGGAGGCTGTATTTAGTGACAATTACAATTTAGCGGTACCTGCTAACCCGCACGCCCATACCTAAATTCAAAAAGTAAGAATATTGCACCCAGGGATGCAATTTTCAAAATTTCCCTGGTAGCACGAGCCCCGCCCCCTGCGGGGGCGGGGAAAATCCTTCGATTTCCCTAGGGAAGCCCCGCCCACAATCCGGATTTCCCTGGGGAAGCCCAGCCCCCTGCGGGGATAAATTTTCCAAATTTCCACGGTAGCATTGCTAGTGTGCTGCCGAAATTTTTCTATCCCTGATTGCACCAATAATTTAAAAAAATCGAAGACAAATCTCGCTACGATGATTGATGTGCTTTAGGTTGATTTTAGGTTGATGTTGGCCTAAATTAACTTATCAAATTTTTCGTCTCATTTATAATTTAATTTTGACGTAGGTGCCATTCCGAAGCCAATCCTAGATAAGCTCCTGCGTTCCAGTAAAATATTGTTCCAATATACATACCTATAATATGTTTAATTCCTTGAAGGAATTATCTAATTCCTGTCAGTCAAAAAGGTAGATTGGTATACCTAGTTACACTTCAATGTACAATGGGGAAATAAGTATTTGTACCGAAACCTATTTATGAAAACACGAGAACCAACCTAATGTAAAATATATAAAAAAATGGTAGCAATGTATTTAAAGTCGCACAATTTCAAATGTTATACCATGTATATCACATTACTTGCATGGCAATTTTACAAATTACATATTATGACATTATGAGGTACATTTTGTAAAATATGTACAATTATCTTTTGAAAAAAATACAATGTTATGTAAAAAACAAGAAGTGTAATTTCCAGAAGTGTAAATATCGTACCAAAGCAATATTTAAAAAGATTACAAGAGATACAATTTTAAAAATTATAAGAACAGCATTGTTTGCAAAAATTACAGGTGTAATTTGTGAAATTTGATTAATTATAATTTCAAGAAATACAACGGCATTATATGTTATCAATAGACACGACTTGTATTTTTAAATTACAGTTCATGTTGCGTACCAGGATAATATTTACAAAAAATGTGTGCAAAAATTACAATAGGTATAATTTGAAGTGCCTATTTTAGTACACTACTCCAAGTGAATATCTTGTTTACCAATAAAGTATATACCTAAAATGTTTCATTCTATCAGGGAGGATCAGTGGCTCATGAAAGTTTCTATAAAGCGACGCTGGAGAATCAATGGTATTAAATATCCCATCATTTCTCTAACTTCTCCTTAATAAGCAATGCATGTACAGTATACTTTGTATTTTGCGATACAAACAATTGATTGGGATAGGAACTTGATATTCTCCCTCCATAATATATAGTTGATGACGATTGACGACTAATTGTCTTTCTTATCAAAATATTTGATCGAGCTAAGTTGATTTGATACTACGATGGATGAATGAATAACATATAGGTAGTAATTCGGGTGTAAAGATGGGGTGGACCGTTATCTAAGAATGCTATAAACGGCTTATAAACAAGAGTTTTTTTATTTAATCCAATCAATTTGTATATTTAGGTTAGGACTATAAAGTAAATAATCAATTAAGAAAAGATTTGGATTACATTGGCATAAAATTTCAGAATGTACATTGTGACAATATTAAATCTTAAAAGTCGTAAGTAGGTTGATGGCATTTTCCAAAGCGAATCTCATAAATGTGACTATGGTAGTGTCTTTTATTTTAAAGAACGGAGTTATGTTTAGCCTCAAAGGTCTACAGCTAGCAGCAAATGTTCGTATGTATTGATCTTGGTGACTTATTTTCCACTGCCGAATTAGAAGAGATGAGGCAGTGTGCATGAATTCAGCTTCTGGAATGCACATAGCTACACAAATTATTATTATAATCGTAAAAGCAGGTAAAATTAAATATCCTGGCATTGCAATTGCACGGTACAATCGAATTGACCCAAATAAACTTAAAATTAAAAGAAATTGTCCTGCAAAAATAAGGGAAGTAGCAACTAGAGTTGCGTGACGATTACACTCCGAAGATACAATCATTAACATCCGGTATGCAATACGTCCTCGGTAGCCCGTTGTTCCCAATTTTTGTAAAAGGGATAACCAGAATTTGACCACTTGAAAAAATACCACACATAGCATTAAGTAGTAAGTGATTAAGGAGAGAAGTTGAAGTGCAACGAAAAAAACCCATAAGCCAACAATTAGTCGAAAGGCATAGTGGTCTGTGAAATATTTTGGCAAGCCAAACAGTGTAGCCACAATGGTTCTCAAGATCACACCGCTTGGAGTTGACGGCTGTAGTGCAGCGTACAGTCCAAATAAAATTCCCACGGACACAGTTCCAATCATCAAAATACAAAGTCCTAATCCGACCAGACCGTAAAGAATACCAGGCTCGGTATTTCTTCTCTCGCTTTTGAAGATTTCTATTTTTAAAAAGAAAAATTATTTGTTAGCCTTCTTATAAAACAAATTAAACTAATAACAATTAAAATTGTTACCGTCCAATTGGCAATCCATTTTTGTTCCCAGGTTGCATACGTAAGCCGCGTCTTCAATATCTATACCCATAGTTATCGAACACATGAATGCTAAACATAAGGAAATATGGGCCAACAGAACCATAATAAAATCAGTGTACTTTTCACTTAAGGATGCATCAGACTTTGACATACATTTTCCGAGAATATAAAGTAAAATTATATCAATGAATATTATGTTCATGAATCCAAAGAAAAAAGTTATTTTTGTCCACTTTTTCGCAGATACAGTACAACTGAATGGAACGCAACCAAATTTTCTATTGTAGAAATTGAAATTGAATGGAGAAATTCCCAATTTACAAAATAAAACTTGATACAATTTGAAGGCCCATATTACAAAGTCATGGAACATTCTGGAGTGGCAAATAAGATTTTGTTTTTAACTAATACAACTTTTGTTATTACTATCACGGATCTCCGTTTCCAACTCTATTTTTTTAACACCTAAAATGTTTGCATGTTCTCAATGTATGATTCACCTTTACCTAATAATATGGTATGATATCAAATTGCACTAAAATATAGTTTTGCACAAAGTTTAGTCGACACTTAATATTAGACAATCTAAAGATCGGAAAAACATCGTAAAGGCGTTGATTAAAGGTCGCGCAGCCAATAATAATAGAATAAGCGATTGTAAAAAGACTGTAAAAAGTATTGGGGAAGAAACAATAACAAAAATAAGCAATTCAAAACCACTGTTTAGTGATTGATTCTATTATTAAACCTCAACTAAAGTAATACTATATCCTTAAACGATCGATTTATTCATCCAAGATTTTATTGTGAAAGGTGAAAATGTATTCATATAGGTAGTTCAAATGTTTTTTGATTATAGAAACGTGTTATTATGAATATAATACGTGATAGAATCTAATGAAACCAGTCTAAAAGGGCAGAAATGAAAACCAGCTTTATTACAAAATAAAATAATACAATTTATAAGCTTTTGAAGGATGTATTCATCAACATTGTAAGTCCAGTATAAATGTGCTTTAAAATATGAAAGCCTAATTGACCACACCATTTTAAAAGTTGTAGAGGTGTATTCAAAAATTACGAGATCCTTATATATTATTTTCCTAATAATAATGTAAGTAGTGAGAGAGATGGGGTGAGACATTTCGTAAATGTCATTTAATATTTGAATCACGGATTAGCTAAAATAAATCAAACTTCAGTAACTTAAATAAATAATAACTTCTTTTTATCGAAAATAATTATGGGAGTAACTCTATTCTTATAAGAAAAAAAAATAGAATTTATTTTTTTAAATGAAAGTTGTGTGAAAGACCATGTTTTAGCTAGGTATATTTAAAAAATATTGTACTCTTTTAAGTTTAAAAAGTTGGGGTGGGGACGTAGAACCATAAAAAAAGTTTTGAATCTAATAACTCAATAATCTTTCCACTGGTCATATTAAAATTTTCACCACCGATGCATATAATAATATGCATTAATCAGAATCAGAGTTCCAATACCATTAATTCTCGTATTTAAACTTTGCGCCAATGTTTTTCAACATTTTGATTTTTTTTGGATAAAAGTTGCTGAATCTTAAATACATTTAAAACATTTAAAAAATATTGAATTTTCAAATATGTTGAGGGGTAGATGAATGATACCAAATAACACCATTTATAACTTTTCAGGACGTTTCAAACAACCTCAACATTCAGTACCTTTACAAATTACAAACTATAAATTAAGGGCCCCTTTGAAGGAACCTCTTTTTGGGTCAAACGCAATATCAACGTATCAAATTCGTGCGTAGCGCAAAAAATTGACCCATTGTTTTGCACATTTGTGCCAAAATAATTTTTTATTATTAAATGTTCTCCTTTAGGGGGCTCCCTGAGCCGTGGGGCTCTTAGGCGCAGCATAGATTACATAGGTGCTATTTACTTCAGTGGTTAAAACTTAAAGTTTCTAGTTACCAAAGATTAGACAGTTGAATCTGTTCATCAATAAACAGGACTGAGAAACATTTTCACATAATGAAAATATAAAATTTAGATAATATACAATGCAATCTGGTAATTCCAAGGCTAAATAATTATGCTTTTACCCAGCATTGGTATAACTATATAGTTCTCATGGATTTAATTAAATTATCCAACTAAATTAAAAAATTGTCATTAACAATCGTTCATTGCATGTGTTGTTATTCTGCTGAATCTCGTTTTCATATTACTTATGCTTAATTTAATTACATAATCACTACTTACCCTAAACACCATTTACGAAATATTATGTGCATACACTGTGTTGTTATGTTATATAGTACTGAATTTAAGAAAATATTTTAAATGTTGTAGGAGTTATAGTTTAAGGTAATATATTATATCTATCCATGCATGCATGTCAGACAGTTCCACAATAATTACTTGTTCATAAACTTTAAGTAGGTACATATAAAGAATCCTTTATACTACAGAATTTACTGATATATAACTGGCATGCTAGCTTTATCTCTTTCGAAGTATTATTTCATTAACTTCCTATCATTTGATGCACATCCGTTTAAGAGAAAAATATGAAGGAAAAATAATATTGTGTTTTATAATTATGATTGCAAAAATTGTATAATTACACTAAAAATATTTCCATGAGGAGAATATTATTAATATAAACTATATAGTGAATCTGTGCCCGTGCTCCGCGCGGGGAAAGAAGTGAATATCATGTAATGTATAATGTTAGGCCGGCTGAGCTGGCCTGTACTAAATCTAGACAGGTGGAAAAAAGTTATTCGTTGATTTCGGAGAGAGAATCTTTTCTCAATTTATTCGAATTAATCAATGCACCTTTTTAATTCAAACCCCTTCCGACCCTTCATATGTTTCAATTGTCAAAAAATTTAATTTATTCATATTTCTGTATTTTTTATAAAGTTCACCCACTCCCAATCCTTCTGCCATTTTCTAATTTTTCTCCAATTGAACTGCCATCCACCCTCCTATATGTGATTGTTAAATTATCCCCTCCTGACTTTTTGAAATATTTAAAATGTAAAGGATTTATTAATATATGCAATTACGTAATTAGTGAACGTATCCGGTGCAACCCCTCTGGATACGTGCCTGCGTATATCTCTTAGGTTAAATTCTCAGTCGGATTTCAAAAAAGTTACAATAATTTTGCAACTTACATTGCATAAAATTACCATCTAAATAGAATTTAACGATTTTATTCTATTGAGTATATGTGTTAGACTTAGAACTTTGACTATAAAAAGATACCTACTTCAATTTTTGTAATTTTAAAATATTTTGTCGGTTCAAGGGACTATTTTTTGGCTAAATATTTTGTTCTTCCTGTACGTGGCTGGCATTCGGCAAAAAGTATTATCATTTTGGATTGATAGTTATGTGAGTAACTGTAATCATTCACGAGATTTTACAATTGTACAGCTCTAAGGATAAATGAGTTGGTTTTCTGTTGGCTAAAATTGCATTTTATATCTTAAACCGGTTTAGTACTCTTAAGACTGCCTAAAGTTAAAAACAATAGGAATACTGAACAATGACCTTTTAAATGCTCCTCTATTACATATAAGCAATCTGTACTTCCTTGGTATGATGTGCCACTAATACGACTAGTTCTAAGTATTACTATTACATACAGCTACAATAATAAGTAAGAAATAAGTCTTGATTTGCAAATAAATGGATTTGAAAAAACATCGCTGCTGTGGTGAGACGGATTTGTTAAAATTCAGTGCACTTGCATTCATTGCGCTTTATAGACTTGAGGCAATATTATTATGACTTACGTTATGAGTATGTGTAAGAGTTCACTGTCACGATAAAACCAGATCAAGCGGAGAAGTTCATGAACAATTTGTTTTTCGCCATAGACCAATGTTGAGTGGGATTATGTATGTGGTAACTACAACCAAATTGATCAGTATAGTATATAGTTACATATTACATGACCTAACCCAAGATGAGAAGTTGTTTATAACAGATCTTCGATTGAAAAAATTTGCAGTTCGCCATATTAAGCAATCTCTAATTCTAACCTTTTCATTATTTCTACCAAGAAATCTAGACTATTATTTATTATCTCATTAAAAAATAGAAGAAAATTGTCTATGTTACTTGATTATAGAAATATCAGATTGCAGTAAGTAGATTACTGCATATAAGAAACTAATTTTATTTTAAAATTAAATTATAGAAACACATGAAAACGAAACACAGGACAAATTAAAATCTTCTACGCATTTCAAATTTTTTCTGGTAAATTTAAACTAAAGTATAATATTTTGCAATTATTAATTACTATCTTTTTTAACTTATTTAATAATAATCATAATGCATAAACACAATTAAAATCTGAACATTTGATAAAAGTAATCATTATTAGTATTAATGTATTTAATTTTTATCAATGAAAGTTGAATGCTACAAATTCCTTTTTGAAAAATCTGGCAACTCTGATAAATTTTTTGCAAAATGATGATGTACGTATTCACGATGATCAGGGAAATGCCATTGTACTCTTACGTCACTTACGTGCTTGTACAAATAAAATGAAACCACGAAAAGTGCATGTACAACTTTAATGTTCGTAATAATAAGTAATAATTTTTTATAGTGCGCTGCTAAACCATGATGCCATTCATAAAGACCAGTTTGGTTAGTGGAGTACAATCTTCCCATTCCATTGCAATGTACAATAATTAAACCACATACGATGAAGTCAGTCTCAACTTCTTCTGTCATTCAATAAAAAGTTTACTGATTGTGAGTGTGAGAATAAAATTCCTCTCAGCTCAAAATAAAAAAGATTAATACTTATCTAGGTTTTCCCTTTATATTTGAATTTAAACGAACTCTGTCACAGGTCAAAATTAAGAAGCTATCTACAATACGTGTAAAGGCCCAAATGTTATCTTGCGCTTAAACGCTTAAAAATGTGCAGCCCACCTGTAATTCATTGTGATTACTTTAATATCATATTCATTAGCAGAGTGAACGAACACTGTAGGAAAAAGAGTCATGTCATGAGTCATGTCATCCGGTGGAAACAAAGACAAGTTTGTCCAGAAAGGAAGAATGACGCATTTTAGGTTGTAAGAAACATCCTACACTGTAAAGTGTAAAGGTCACTTTTTGGGAAATCTTGAACTCACATTATTAATAATCTGTCCATCTGCATCCCAGTATTAAATAGTGCTTAGAGCAAATAAATTAAAGTAACATTTTCCTTCTTGTTTATGTACAGACTGTGTGATAAATATTAAATACATATGACGTTAACAATTTAAGTAGGAATACCCTTATCATTCAGCTTCTTCTAATGTAATACTTTATTTATGTTTCATAACTACACACTATAAGAAAAATATTAATAATATGCATATTTGCATATAGTTAGATTTATAATGTTTAGGCGCATGCATCCGTCATAGGTAGTCAATATATGTATACATATGTAGAGCCGTAACGATTTTCGTCAATGAATTTAATGAATATTTAACCAAGGCTTATCTGCCTTTACAAACACAACCGTTAGACTTAACAATGACAGAGATAACAAACGGTTATTGATTACTTCCGTCTGTGGTGCAACAGATTTATTATCATGATGAAGTGCACATGTTGGTAGTTAGTGTCCATTTACTGCTACTCCTAAAAGTTGCGCTGCATGCATTAATAATTCAATAATACTATATAGAGATGTGTGTATGAAATAATTTATTTCAAAGCATGCAATGCCACAATGACAATTAATTTTTGTGTCACAGACAAATTCATTCAAGATGCTATCTGTATATTGAATATTGGCCACTGCTGTGCCCATACGGAATAATATGGCAAGAGATTGTTCCCGTGGACTTAATCTCTTACGCAATTCCTGCACATAGCAGCTGCGGCAGCCGCGTAATACCTTTTAGGAGATAACAATATAACTAATCTGCATTGTATAAATCTTCCCATCACATCCTACACATTACAACAACGATTTATTTATTACTGAACTTATCCACATCTTTAAATTAATCTCAGACATTTTTATAGCCACAATATACATACCATGTTCATGTAGGTATTGTGTAATGATTGATTTGCAGCGATTTTATTTTGCATCGTCAAGAAAGAGCAGTGAGGCAACGTGAGACAAAAATCTATTATTGCCTATGCCACGTGTCATTAAACCATTTAATTGCTTTGCATAAGATATCAGTAATAAATTATTAAATGAAGGCTCTGTATAGAAAATAATAACAAAGCTGTTTTAGTATTTGACACACACCTGCCCTAAAAATGAAACCTAATGAAATACAGATAATTTCTTTTGCCTTTGAACGTCTAGTGTGTGTTTATTAATGGGTCACCTGGGATTTATATTTTAATCACATGCATTTGGAATAATGTCACTATAAAAAAATATCAGCCATAGGTGTTAGGTGTACGGATACTTCTTGTATAACATTTCGTAATCATTTTACCATCACCTAAAATTAAAAGGGTGAATCCACATGCACACGCACTATAAATACTAGTAAAACTCTCACGAGTGTAAAATGGCATGTTGATGAATTCCATGTGCACCTATTTACCTACTTGTAATTCATTTGAATCTGAGAATTTCACTTTCGCAGTGTTTTCGCTCAGTAGTTAATTAATTTGAGTTGCAAACCGAGGCATGACTCTACTAAGTTTGTAACATTGAATGTACAATAAAGGATTTTGCATGTCAATTTGCGCGATTCGCTAATAAAAAGAGTATAAGAATATTATTATGTGGTACGGTTGTTGATTTTTGGACGTGCGGACCTCTTAAGTTGTGTTTTGTTTGGTTTGGCGATGGTGCCGTGCCACGTAGTAGGTGTTGTGTATTATTTGTATAGTACTCCGTGTAACAGAGTGCCACGCTACGCTGCATCAAAAGTTTTGATGACGAATATTACGCAAAACAAGGCAAATCACCTTGACTTGTTCAAAGGCTGGTCTTATTTCAGGACGATGACGAGTTGTCTTGTAGTACAACAACAACGTACACAAGAGACACGAACTACGACGACGACCTGTGGTCTTCATACTTTAATACACAAACAACCTGTGCAAAAACAAGCTCTCCCTTTATACAAATGCTACACACCTAATCTTCATCTTAATATCTATGTATAACGTTTACCTTGATACTCTTGGGTTCCGTTCCGTTTGTTAGAGTGAGACTATTTTTGTATAAAGTGTATACATATCCATAAAAATAATTCATATGCATTATGGCCTATGTTTATACATAACAGCAATACATACTAATAATAGGTGGCTATAAGCTTTTTGTACACACAGTAAAAATACAATTCAGCGATCTCGTCTCACAGTAATAAATATGAGTAAGTAAGTGAATGTGCTTTAATACACTTAACTATTGTTGTCATTAAAAATGCAGTTTAGTTGCATCATCATCTTGTACATAGCCATAATACATAATAAACACATCATAGCTACTTATAATACATTAAGTACGTATCACATTATTGGCTTGCTGTACATATTTTAGTATAGCATAATATGCATTATATTAAACAGCCTGCATAGCTCTTATGATGGGCTTAATGATATTAAACCAATTTAGGAGAACCTTATGCAGTCACCTACTTACCTGGTTTATTTCTTTATTTATACACAGTTTTTGGCATGTTTGTGCTTACTAAAAGTGGATTGTATGTGTATGTCAATTTGAAATTTTATAATTTACTTTCAGTCAGTGGGAACTTAATATTAATACACCTTTAGGTAAATCTACCTGTGTTTTTTATTAACTTTGGGCTGAGGACGTTGGGAGTTATAGTTTGGGAGTTGTGCTTGAGCACGAGGACAATGCTAAT
>JAQFYB010003366.1:0-19782 GCA_034694085.1 Pogonognathellus longicornis | reverse complement strand
GTCAATTTCTCATATCATAACAATCAGACAAGTCAATTTCTCATATCATAACAATCAGACAAGTCAATTTCTCATATTTGTGATGATTGAGGATGCAGATATTATTTATGTATTTTTATTTGGATCAATAAGTAAGGGTCATTTGTATTATAAAACACTCGCGACGTGTAGGAGTAGGCTATTCATAATGTTGCGCCGTGATAAAAAAGGTAAAAAAGCATTGCTTTTTTTAAAAGAGCAACCTTTTTTACTTTTTTAACAAAAAAAGCATGCCTTTTTTGTTCCCTGAGTGAGACAATACATATTACACAGTAGGGAACTGTGGTGTAGAAATTTGGCTCTAATTCAGCGTTTGGGAGCTTCGAATCGATCATTTTTAACTTTTGCTTATCTTTTTAGGAAACTTTGTTGATGGATGGAGTAGAGTTTTCCGAGTTTGTTTAAGCGAACATAATAATATGCTTTCTTAATATAAACAACAAAATTCTGCTAAAAATATCATTTTCCCTAAACAAATTCTACACTACAGTTTTTGTGAGTTAACCCCCGCTAGGATTAACTATTGTTTTAGGGTGACTTGGCTTGTTGGTCGCACTGATGAGTTAAGAATGTCGTATAACGGGTAGTTTTTTCTAGTGATATATATGAAAAAATGTAACAATCTGCCAGTTAACCTGCAATGCTTTCATCACCCATACCAACAACAGTCAAGCGATATATTATAAGGGGATGGAAGTCAAAACACTTTTCAAGCCCTACAGAACCGAAATCAAAATGTTTTAATATTCCAATCGAATTTCAAAATAATAATCGTAATAATGAATGTTTATTTATTGTAGAGCTGGAAACTTACCGACCATTTCCGATACCTGAATTTATGATATGTACATACCTTATTCATATACATTACCATAATAAACGTACAAATAATAAAATAACGTTACTGCAATAAATCTCATTTTGACTTATTTAGTTTTGTCCTTTATGTCCTTTGACCAATCTCATTTTGACCTTTATTCCTCTGACCTTTTTAGCCACTTGCCTCTGGCTGATTTGCCAGGTTAACCTGTGTTGGTGCATATTGTGAAAAGTGGAGAAGGGATTTGTAGCTGGTATATTAATATTTGGAGCGACCTGAGTGAGACTTGGTCGGGTTTATTTCTTGAGTGGAGACAGACGGTATACCATAAATAGCAGACCACGATACGAGGTGGTTGTAGAGTGTAGAGAGTGTAGACACAGACAGAGCTAGTGCAGAGAAAGTGGAGAGAAAGACGAGACGAAATGACTGTGAGCTGTGAAGAGCGTGTTGGATGTTGAAGCGACGGTGTAGAGGGAGACCAAGAGGACGAGATGGTATTTGGTATAGCGTGGAGCTGAGGGCAATATGATCTGGGATTTGAGATGGAAATGTGAAGTGATGCGAAAGTGAGTCTTTTTGGTCGTCGTGTGTCTACGATGACAGTTCGAAAATCTCATTAGTCCCACATTGCACACTCAGCGGACTCAGATGAACGATCGTAGATGGTCATTGCTATTCTCCAAGCCGCCTTCGTGTCTCATTTCCGAGTCATTGTCGTCGTAAGTAATACTGATGTGCCACCACCACTATATCATGCAATGAACTGCCAAAGAATTCATTCCTACTGTGAGCAATGCAAACTGCAAATTGCCACGTAGGGAGAAGCATGCAACAAAGCAAAACAGAGCCAGCAACCCCGTCTCCCAGACGTCCTCCATCACTCTCACTCTCATCGCTGTGACACACCAAACCCAACCACAATCCCTTCGTCCTACAATGCTAATCTCGTCGTCTCACTGACATTGCATGGGAGGAGTGTGCATGTAAAGCCCCACTCCAAAATGACAAAACAAACGCCACGTACATATTTAGTGTTTCCACAGAAACAAAGCTACACAAAATTAACAACTCCCCACAAACTAATGAAACTAATTTTTACCAATTACTTACAACTGGAGCCTTGGGAGGATCATAATTGCTTATATGTACATTCTATTGCTCGCATCTTCCTTTTGAAGTCTGCACAGCTTACTTTTATAACACTCAGAACACGTTTGCATTAATTCATGAGTTGTGCAATACTCAAGCAATTAGTTCAGGTGATGTTTATGTGGTAGTACATACATAAGGACTTATCACATTTTCAACCAAACCAGAATACTAGTTTCCAAGTCCAACACACTAAATCTAAAACGCAACTAATCAAATAAAATTAAGATTTATGTCAACTGCCTAACTAGGGAGATATGTACTTATTAGAGAGATCGCACAAAGAAATGTTTTATTTTCTTACTCAATCTCTTTTAATATTAAGAACCCCATTATTTTAGAACATAATGTAAAAAAGCCTACGCTCGGTCCGTATTTGTGCTCCAAACTGCTGGGCCTATAAATAACTGAATACATCATTTTAAAGATAAAGTTGCTGTTGTGCCCAAGCGGCATTTATATTATAATTACAGTTTATTACATGTAAAATGTTAATGTAAATTGGTGGGAAATTAACGGACTACGGAAAGTAAACACAATGGCATATTTTCATTCCATTAATAATTAGGGGTGGCGCACGTCAAACTCGCATTCGCAGCAGTTAGAGAAAACCTAACAAAATTGATCTGAGCTGTTGTATTATATTGTATTATGTTATATTATGTATTATGCATATATTTTATATACTTCAAAGACTACGGTAAAAATTTGAAAATTCGAAATACCACAGTGGCGTAAGGGGAGGAAGCTCCTCCCGGCCGGGCCAGGTCACCAATTTACACTAGATATTATTGAATTTTTACCAAAATTATAATAACCACAAGAATTTTACACATTATTTAATAAAATATTTATTCTTGAGCTTATTATCTAGTAATATTATATGTTCATGCAATGATGCAATACAACATAATTATTGTAATTCAACTCAGAGTAAGTGCCTCTGCTAAACATAGGAATTTACATAACATTGATTTCTTTGGAAGCCGTTGAAATCAATGTATTTAAATTCCGATTGTATAGCAGAAGCACTTATTATTCATCATAAAATTAGGTAAATTGTTCGCGCTGCGCGAGATAATACTCTCAAAAAAGTACCAAAAATCGCGAAATTTATATATTTTATGTTCATTTTTGCCCCAATTTTCTCAAATTTTTGGTAAAATCAGCACACATATACTTTATGTTTTGAGTTTGCCCCCCCCCAATGAAGTCCTGGCTACGCCTATGGCATTTTAAAATAATATATTGCATTTTTAATTCAGCGACATTGGCCGGGCCAGCACATTTTCCTCCTAGCTGAGTCTTGGTTGTTACGGCCCTGCATAACATACTCATCTGATTCCCGTTTCCTCTAGCTCCTCAAATATATTATGACCTACATTCGCCCTTGAAATTGAGTATGCAACAAAATTTATTAGCGTAATTTTTTAAGATAGTTTGTTGCGGTTTATTTACTACATGTGTCCAAGGCCTCTGCGCGGCTCCGTGGTTTGCTAAGCCACTGCGCACTGTCCAGAGAGATGACAAATTGGTCATTTTGGACCATTAACATATATTATTGAAAAAATCAAACTGCATTTTACTATTTTGTATGTGAGCAAGAATCAAAATTAGTTCCAGAGTTGAAAGCTTTGTTTGCTCATCAAGATTTGTAAACAAAGCAAAGAGAATATTTTGTAAATGGTATACTACCATAATAGAAAACGGCTTTCCTAATTGGATTATTTATAATTTCCTCACTCAAACTCAAATCAATCCATGCCCAAGGTAAAATTTGTGGTTGGCAAAGGGATACCGCAAATCAACAAAACTCGGTCCTGCTGGTTAAGTTTTAGAAGTCATAATAAACAGCTTGAAACAAAGATTTATATATACCTAGTATCTATAATATTATCTAACGATTATTCATTTCTACACCGTGTTTTTTACTTATAAATACTTTTACTTGTAAATATAAGAAAATTCGTTAACACATTGTAGCCATATGCATCCATATCACTGGCGTAGCCAGGGGGGCAGTTGCCTCTCCCCCCCCTGAAATCTGGAAATTGGAGGTTATTTTACCAAAAAAAGTACATAAAATCGCGAAATTATGTCCATTTTTACTCAAAGTTGCTCAAATTTTTCGCGCTTCACGCGAAAACAAGCACATCTCACGTTTTGAGTTCGTACCCCACCCCCTGAAACCAAATCCTGGTGATGATCCATATACCCTTAGAAATTTTACTCCAATATTTAATTAATTTTGGCTATTTATTTTAAAAGTTGATACTGATTTAGCTGAAGAAATATTATGACAAGAAATATTGAATTGTGTTGTATTTCAAGTTTTTGAGTTGCTCACTCCAGACATGGAAAAATAATACTGGTGAACCCCATTTTAGTATGAAAATATTTTGTTGAAACCGAAGTGAAACATGCAATGTAATATTTAAATGTATTTTGGCAATGCATATATATTGGACTTTGGAATATTTATCTACTAAAACAAGCGGTATATAGTTTACTAGTTTCAAACATTAGCTATAGCTTAAGCTATTAGAATAATATTGCCATAAAAATGGTCAGCGCATAACTGCAGTATTTGAGTGAAGGCATTAGGCATCAGTTTTTGATGGGAGAATATGTAAAACTAGACAAAGGGTGGTTGACAGGCGGTGTCACATGTGGCTTATTTGACATCATAGCATAAAGCAAAGGTAAGTTACACAATAATGGTAGCACATAATAGAATTCATGCCTGAACTAACTAAAACCGACACAGCGTGTACACTACAGATGATGCAGGATGAAGAACCGACACAACTAGAAATTTCCAAGCTGATTCTGTCTGTCAGAGGCAGTTAGTTCAAAGCCGACTGAAAACTATAATGAAAGCAACTCCAGAATTATTGACATTTCCGTAGTATGTACCATGAATGCAAAATCTACTCTGAAACCTTAGGAGAGACAGACTCAGATAAAGAGAGATGCAGAGAGTAACTATATTAATAGAATTAGGTATGGATGTGATTTTGGAGGTAGAAAACGCCAGAGCAGACATTATTGCCCCATGAACAGTTTTGTAGCAGTAGTTCAGTATACTTCGTATTATTACAGATATTTATATTCCACATGAAAGCTAATTATTATTATGATATTCCTATAAGTCTAAGTTAGTATTGAAGTATTGATCATCCTTTAAAAAAAGTTAAGCTGCTCCAAACACATAGCTAATCATCAGAACTAGAAACTCAAGAATTTTATGACAAATAATATGCGACGTTGTCAGTGTTGTTTAATTTATAGTGCTTCAACGATTCATATCGTTGAATTCATTTCGAAAATCGACAAAAATAAAAATGGCGTCATGGAATCCTAAAAAGCCAAACTTGAATGTCATGCCAGCATAAGACACATAGACTAAATAGAAAGTATTTTGCCAATATTTGTAGCTGGGAATTTAAAAGAATTTTTAGGAGGACTTAAACACAGGGGAAAGCAAGTTTCAAGTCAAGCAAAAAATTTAATTACATTGAGACATTCTCGTTGATGGATTTTGCTACGGGTTTCATAAAATATCCATCCACTTTCATTTTGGTATTTTAAGAATTTGTGACATACAATGAAGGAGCAGATATCCATAGCTAGCCACCCAAAACTTGACCTTGTAGAAAGAATAAAGAGGTCAAGAAAGTACAATTTGGGTGCCCTGTGTATCAGAGGTTGGGTACATATTATAGTAACCTTCCACTCCTACAATGCTTGGGATTTGTACATGATCAGACGACAATTGGCAAGGGATTTGCTTTCCTTCAATCTGTGACAGTTTCGGTCAATTTATCAGAAAAGCTGAAAGTATTAGCAAAGAGAGAGAGCGAGAGAGAGAGAGAGGGATCGAGAGCGGAATTAAAGCTGGAGGAAGGATGAGGAGAAGAACTGGGGAGTTAGTAAATGGGATTGACTCGAAGGGAATTGATAGGTACAAATTAATCCGAATGAGGACGAGCAGATCTATTTACAATTGTACTTCCATAATAGCTATACGGAGATCCTATTTATTCCTTGTTAGCCAGAGCACCTGCTATAAAATTCAATCATAGCTCATAAAATCATTTCCGTGCATTGCATTCCTATATTATTATTCCCTTTTATCATACAAGATATTGGATTTCTGGCGTATCACTCATCGATTAATTTTTCGTCTATTTATATTCGTCACTCCAGAACACCGTTACACTATATGTAGCTTGATGTTTACTATAATGTGTATACTTCATCTACACATGGTATAAATATGAGTTATTTATAGCATTCATCCACTCCATTTTTTCGTGTATCAGTTTCATAATCGTAAACCTATTTTTCCTACCTACATTTATAGCAAAGATAAATGTGGCATATAAAGCAGTTTTGTAAACATTAAAGCTTTCATATAGAGACCAAATTCATCACTTTTTTAGAAATTGTGGTTCTTTATAAATTGTTACACTACATAAATTTTGTCTCAATTTTCAAATATAATATGTTGAGTTTTTGTAGCAAGTGGGAGAGTATTTTAAAAGAGAAGGCATTGGGATTTGGAGACTGTGTGCAATTGAAATTATAAGCTTTGTGACTGAATTCATTGATGTCAGTTTATCTGAATGGCCTTCAAGATGAGTACACTGTGCATATAAAGCAGTGTGAACGTGTTAAGCGAGTTTTGATCGAAGCTACACCACATAATGTAGGGCGGAAGCTCTAAATGTCATCATAATAGCCGTGAAAGTTATCATTTTATGGTGGGAGAGCGGGAGTAGGTATTAGAGAGTTGTTAGAACTCTGAGCTTAGAGTTCTAGGCGAGTGGGCCGATGAAAATTTACTATTGACATTATTTATACATACACGCGGAGCTGTTTGCTCACCGCTGCTACGATGTAGTACAAGTGTCATGTCAAGTGGATAATATTTATAATGTTGTTGAAAGGTCTGCTCACTATTTGAAATTCTAGTGCTAACTGCAGCTGTATCAGTATCCTGTCTCTGTCTACACTGCCAGCACTAACATGCTTTACCTTATTACCTTGCAAGGAGCATAGCAACTGAATAAAATGTATAGGGAGCTGTATTTAGTTATATGATACAGTGTAAATTAAATGTCTAGGAGCTAAAGCTAAACACACAGAGCGCGAAGGAGGGAGATGTGTAGAGTACACAGATAAATGTGGTCGTGGATTGTCTGGCGGTGTTTGTGTATTTACTTTTGCACAGTTTGCTCAGATATTTCAGCAGCATTAGTATTAGACTGGAGACTTGGAAAGTTGGTGTGGCTGTCGTTATATTTGCGGAGAGTGGTATAGCGCTGAAGTGGTATTGGCATTAGAATATATTTGGTGCTAACTACTAAGAAGGATGAGGAGTTAGTTATTTCAGTTGAGTGCGGTTGGGAAATAAGGAGTATAGATGAAGTGAGGATGAGGAGGAGATTGAGGAGTTGAGGATGGTAGTGTTGGTAGTAGTGAGAATGTGGTGGTTGGTGGTGGTGGTGGTGGGACGAGTGGGGAGAATGCAGATCAGGAGGAGCAGGGCACGGACAGACAGAGCCAAGCCAGGACAACACTCAATGTAAATGTAAATGTTTGTGTAGAGTTGAGAGTTGTTGAGAAGAAGGTTGAGGAGACGAGGAGAAAGCTGAGCGAGTTGTTGAAAGAACAAGTTCCGACCAGAAATTCAAACTCTTCTTGCCTTTCTGCTGTGGACCTTCTCCTCCGACAGCATTTTCTTCGTGTACTTCCCACTCGTCTGCTCTGCTCCTCGTGTTCTTGTTGTGTGTGTTTCACTTGCAGAGAGACAAGACACTTGGCGACTGCTTAATCAAAAGGCAACATTATTAATGTGGTCGCATCTCCTCGTATTTAATCACTATTTATAGGGACAACTTAATTAGAACCGCGAAACGGAGTTCTGCCTCTTCGCCGCTCCTACTCTTACCAGCACGAGACACGACATTGCATAGCAACCCACCCACTCCCACTCAACAATACTCGCCACATTATAGTCCTACACTCCCATCTCCAAGTGCACAGTCAACTCTCTCCTCCGTCCTTCTCCAGTCTCCACTCCGCTCCCACCACCAAATTAATTCCTCCAAACTACATTATTCATGTCACTGCTAATTTAGATTTAAAACGCGTCACTGTGTAGTAAATGGCCAATTAATTACTTAAAAACCCCACCGTGAGAAACGAAACGTGTGTGAGTGTGGATGTATGTACAATTACAGTCAAATGCTAAAAAACACAAAGGAAACCGTCACAGTCACAACATCACATTCGATACAAGTGCTAATAAATTGCAACCCATTCTTCTCAACTACCCGCTACATTTATATACATTACCTCCAATGCTTTCTTGTAGTCCTCACATTTCGGTTGCAAAATAAAAATCACCCGCCAAATAAAAAATTGAGAATCGATGAAAAGCCTCCATCCTCATAACACCGCGAACCTCTGGGATGATGAGAGTTTATTGCCTTTAGAAGAGTACATGACGAGGGATTTTGTGAGTTTAATTTCGATAGTTTTGTAATTTCCGTAAAGAGTTTTAATGGGACGTTAAACGAATAATAAAAAGCTCTTCAGAGTCATTAGCCATTGACAAGTTCCGAACTAGGAAATATGATGATGATGATTTGATGACACACCGCCAGTAAGTACGTTGTAACAGTAAAACTGTAAAACTAGTCTGCCGCTGAAGGAAGTTGACATTATTTAATTCAAGTCTTACGTACTGCTGCGTGCATGTGGAGTCGTCAACGCTAATAAATTCAGACAAGGACTGTAAAATGTGTTGGTTTGCTGCGATACATGCATCATGGTGTGAATGTTGTGAGGAGGATATGGGGAAAAGAGGGAGAGAGGCAGATAAAAGCAGAGGATATGATATTGAAGGAAGGAAGGAAGATTGCACTGGGTTCGCGAGTTTACAGAATAAGAAGTATAAAGAGAATGTTCAAAGAATGAAACCCAAAAGGACTCGGCGGACTGTGTGACAGAGAGAGAGAGAGCGAGAGAGAAATAGAGAGAGATTGCACTATATGGATTTCAATTCGGTCAAGTGGAGTCATTTGGTTCGTCTCCGTCTGCAAGGACTTGTTAAACAGATTATTATTTTATTGGTCTGATTATTTTTAACGACTTTGCTTTGCTTTGCCTGGATGAGACTCAATCGGGACGTCGACAGAATATTAGAGCCCTAATATATACTTCTGTACTTATAGCTATGCCATCGCCCACAAGTCAGTCGCTATACAAAGCCTAGCACTTCTGTACTAACTAAATGCACAGAGTACTGTGACTACCAGTAAAGTTGTGTAATGTTAGCGGAGTTAGTGTTTGGTTGTATGTAGTAGGGTATAGGAGAGGGACGTAGGTTGGATAGAGAAAGAGCGGATGAGAGACGGAGTGTGGTGTAGAGCAGGAATCCTTTGGACTTGGAAGACGAGGGCCAAGTGCAGTAAATAAATAGTAAGTGCCTCTTGCTAGTATCTCTAATACCTACATCGAGTGAGTCTTTACGACGACGATTCTTCCCAAGTCGTCTCTCCGATCTAACTTATATATCACCATGTCGGTCCACGCTCCACGTGCACTGTGCACTTTTTCGACCTGTCTTGTACACATAACACTGTAGAACTACTCAAACAGAGTAAAACATTGCAACCTTAACTATCCCGTCTCAACTCACTACGTCAGTCTGACTAGCTAATATTTACTAGTAGAGAAAACTCTCCATATTCTCCACACTCCAAATACTTGACTTTTCCATAAACAGACCCCAAGCAGCCCCAGATCAAAATCTAACGTGGTTCAAGAACACTTATGTCAAAGTGCCTATTTGTAGTTGCTGTCTCAGACTTGAATAATATATCAACAAACATAATTTTAAATCAAACGCTTCCTTTTCTCTCCTTTACGATTAGTTTCTTAGTCACTTGTTTTCTTAATATGCAATTAAATGCCCAAGTTTGCCACATTAAATAAGTTAGCAGAATTGAAACATTTGAATTATTATTTAATGGCTAGAAAAGACATTGAGGAGTTTAGTGAAAATTGTGAGAGCCGTGGGAATAATGGGAACACGGGTATAAACACTAACCCATTGTAATGCCGATGCTCGGTGAATGCAGTACATATTTACTTGAGACCAAGAGGTAAAATAAATTGCAGCACGTCTTTCTCTTCCTTTCCCTCTCTCTCTCTACGAGACTGTGACTACTAGTATAATAAAATAAAATAATCATAAAATAATAGAATGGCTCAGGAGGAAACCTAAAGGTAGTACATTACATACCAATACAGAACACAACTGTATATATGTGTAAGTGAGTCTGAAACGTTATTTCTCGTCATTTCTGGAGCAAAGTCAATATAATATAGAGAATCGCATGCTATATAAATTGTAATGCAATACTAGAGCCATCCGTCTATACTAATAGTATGCCTACGTATAATTTTATCTGTGAAATAGTACACTAAGTGTGCATTGGGTAGCTCAGTCTAAATTCAAACAATTGGTTTGAGTTTAGTAGGTGCATGGAAGGGAGTAATGATTGGAGTGGAGTTGTGAGTGACTTGGCTTTCTCCACTGAACAGTTCATTACATACAAATACCTTGAGAGATCTACGGCCATAGTGTGTGGCTGATTGTGAGTGAGAGAGAGATATAGCAGTAATGGCACAAGTACGCTAGTGGTGGAGCACTTAGGCAGAAATGGTGGTTGTCGGAGTAAAGTCATTTTGTGTATTATGCTTGTGCTTTTAGCGTTTGTACAGTGTGGGGTAGTTCTACAGTAGTAGCAGTGTGTGTATCCAGTGTAGCTGTAAGATGTGTGTCTGAGACTAGTCTGGCTACAATATGATTGGTATGCATAATAGAGTAGTAGTAGTAGTTCAGTAGTTGGGTAAGTATAAGAGACATTGGTTGTAGGAATGCTTGTATTTTGGTGCTGGTGCTTCCATGTACTTCTGGTTCATTCTGTGGGCTCTGTACTCGTTCTAATTCTTATTGATTGCAATCTGCTTATATGCCTTTGGCTGTGATGAGCTCCGGAATACTTTTGCACAGCTATGACGACGACTAGGTCTCTTTGACTGTGCTCTAGTCTGTGTTGGTGGTAGTGTGTGCTGAGGTATATTCTGTGAAGCGTGCCTGTCTGGCTCCTATGTAGTCCAATGCCCGTCTCTTCCTTCCACGTACACAGCACAGAGATAGGACAAGAGACGAGACGATGAAATGAGATGTGATGAGTTTCATGGAAATATTATGAGAGAGAAAGTCTTTGGTTTCTTCTTTTCCTTTGCTATTTATTGACATTGAGAAAAGAGTGGAACGAGTTGGAACGAGTTGGGAAGGAGCGACGAAGGAGCGAGGCAGGAAAGTCATATCATATCGTCCTCTCTTAGTGCACATCAGAAAATAACATTTTACTAATAAAATGAGAAAACGAGCCGAAACAATCTTCCCATGGCTAAATTGGTTTCAGAACTAATTTCTTCATAGACTCAGTCCACCTTCAATGTTTACCTCATCAGACAGAATAAGTAATTGGAAAAAAAGTTTTTCATATAACTTTATCTAAAAAATAGCAGCGTCATCAAGATCACAAATGATCAAATAAGAGAGGTAGAAAATGTTCTATGGGAATCTTGGCAAAATAATAAGTACACGTGCAGATTCTTCTTACATGTAATCTAACCAGGCGGTTTTTTCTTATTAGCAGCATCATTGGGAAACACCAGGGTTTATTGAGTGCTTGTTTCAATTCCAATCTCTGACAAAGCCCCAACAGTTTTTTCAAAGGGTTACTTGTATACCACTCACATTAATTGGCTTTCAATTAATAATTTGCTAATCCTCGCACCTTGTTACACGATACACTGTGATGACATTCATGATAAAATTTGTTCATGGCATTGAAGGACATATAAATATTTAACGCAACAATAAAATCGACAATTTCTATTAATTGAAAATCAAAAAAATAATAATTAATTTTGAATAATAATATGTTTAAAAATTATAACTGATTCATTACTGAAGAACTAGACTTAAAATGTGTATTAGTTAGCATACAGTCCTCACAATACACCCCTTTCTCAATTTCACACAACTCTGGCTCTACTTCACTTTTTAAAGAATTTCTAGTCCACACACTGCTCGTAGCAAGCTAATAAAGAGTCCTAAGGATTTCGCCATACGATGACGTTTGCATCTTCAAGCCTATATACGAATTTCATTATTACATATTTATAGAAATGAGCTAGCACTTTGAATATTGTATACCTTTGTTCTGAAATCTGACGAGACGAAAAGAATTAATTACAAAATATCATGTTATCAACTCCTTAGTGCGCAAACGCATAGCCACAAAAACACACGATGATCGTATTTATTAATAGATGTAGACAATACACTTGAATTTTTGAAAGTGAGTAAATCGTAAATTGATTGTTCGTTATTTATTCGCTTTAAAGGATTTTCATAGAAACTATTATAATATGTATTTAATTACTTGTTTAATACTTTAGTTCTACGATATGTATGCTTACTATAGTGTTTGCAAATGGAGCACAGTCAGTGAATGCATGTAGATGAAGCTAAATTGATAACTTCAAATGGAATGGAGTAAATTATTTGTTGTATTTTTGTAAGGAAAATGTATAGAATATAGTTTAGAATATTATAGTGAAAGTGCTGGGCTATAAAAATTCTGTTTTTGAATGTTGTGTAAATACATGGTATGTTTTGACGTTGGTTCTAGTGATTTCATAATCGTACTTGTACACCATCCTTTTTATTGTTAGCTTTGTAACTATTGTATAATATTATATGATGTTATGCAAATTGAAGCTGTTTTTGCCCGACTACAATAAAAGTTTCAAGTCTCACGTAGTAAATAGTACAAAGGTTAGAGTTGTAAAATTACTTCGAGAGCATTGTAAAAGGTTTACAAAGAAAAAGTAAAGATTCAACTCATAGTCTACACCTTGAAGTAGGCTCTTTATCTGCGAGTTCCTTGGATGCACTCCACTTCCATTACTTTGTTCGTACGATACCTGAAACCGTAATGAAAGTGAAAGTGAAACGGAATGAAGCTGCACAGAGCAATTTTCACTTTGTGAGAACTCCATTGTAGTGCTTTGCGTAGCGAACATTGTGTATATGTGGGTGTGTTTAAGTTTCCGTTGTGTTCCTTTGAATTCTGTGAGTAAGAGGACATGTATTTAGTGGCTGCAACGGAAAAGGATGACTACTAATTCCCCATGCAGAGCAATAAGCCGAAATTTTATCTTCCTCACGATTACTCCTTTCTCCAATGGATCTATTTACCTTGCTAAGAGCCATGAGAACCGTTGTAGGCCTCTGTCTCCTTTTACTCATCCACCGCTATACAATTCATGGGAAATTTGAGAAGATAATGTAGCTACCTAAGAGTTGTGAGACTGTCTTAAGACTAAATACTCGTATATCCAAACACACACACTCCACACAGTACTCACTCCCTATGTATTCTTATAAGCCATGTTCCTGTAGTATAGCCTGAACATTGAAATTGAAATGCCTATGCGATAGTTAGTAGATTAGATCTGTGAGATGGCTAAAGTGAAGTGTAGTCGACCCGAACGACTTTCTCTCTTTGCCACTTTACTTTATAATGTTAGTGCTGCAGTTAGATGTTGGAGCACAAGGAAAATGAAATATGAACAAGCTTTGAGTAAGGAGCCTGGGAAAAGGACGACGCCTTGTCATGTTGTCTGCACATAAGTATTGTTAGCCTCTCCTAGTGGGACGATAATAAATATATCTTGTCTTGTTCCTGGCTGTTTGTGTACTTGCACATTAGAATATCTGTGTGTAGACGTATGTGTAGTAGTGCTGGTGTGCATAAGTAGACGAGATTCTGATGATGTGAAGCAGATCAGCCTTTGAGCATCTTCCTCGGAGACAGACCGGGAGAAAGAAAGAGAGAGATGGAGAAGCGCCGTAGTATTAAAGCATAAAGAAAGAGCGGAGTGAATAGCGGGCACAATCCACACACATCCACACACAGATACACAATGTCTAATAATCATATAGCAAAAGAAAGAGGGGAGAGACAGGAGGAAGTGAAAAGGACAGCTCGCTCGCTGGAGTAGAAGATGGAGAGTCTGAGAGCGAAGAGAGCCACATCGTAGTCAAAGCAAGTCAAAGCACAGGAACTGCTGTGTAAACTGTGTGAGAGCGCATCGGAGGACGGGACGACGACTGAAAAGATGCAGCACACAGTTCTCGTTGTGTGGGGTATAGAGCTATATGGCACTTGTATTCGGAGCAGTGCGTGCTAGTAGTCGAAAGACGAAGAAATGAGGAATAAAGTCAAGCGGGCGGGCGGGCGGGCGTCGAGACACATGGGAGATGATGGGAGACTGCTGCTCTTCCTTGTGCTTCGCTCTTCTCAATAGAAAAGAGCCAAGCCGAAAAGTCATCTGAAGATTTTATGGATTCATTCTGTCTGATTTGCTTTGGCTTCACTTGACTTGGCGTCTCCTATAGGGAAATGCCCAGACGTGGTAGTAAATACGCGAAAAAGCATTAGGACCAGCCACTGTTAGTGTAACTGTGTATAAATACCTCAGTATAGCACAATAAATACTGCCACTGCTCCCCTGTGCTCTGTGTCTCTCTTTCTGCTCTATAGACGACCCGAATAGCCTTTATAAATATATGAGTAGCTACCTAAGTGCATTTCATCCTACACTGGGCAATACAAACACACACTTGCACACATTTCTCCACACGACTATCACCACCACCATATAATATTCATATGGACATAACAATATTACACGAACCAAATAGTACAACATACTTACACAGCTATGCCATATCTCTCCAGTTATACTTCACCCCACAAATTCCTTTTCGGCTGTCGTGTGAGCAGTGTCTGTGTACAATGATGGTGGAAGTAGCATAATGCTCCTACTTAAACTACCACATTGGTGTTACCGTGAAATGGAGCGAAAGCCAAAAGAAAGTCAGTTGACTGACGTGTAAAAGAGTGGTGCGATGCTCCACGTACATAAGTTAAGTTCTTCTGCATAGACTAGTCCCATCAGAGAGACTATCACATTCTATAGCCCCTATATCACATCATGTGAATAAGGAAAGAGTGAATACATCTAAAACGAGTTTAATGTAGAGGTGTGGTAGTTTGGCTTGCTAAGCTCAACACATATGCATTTGCACTGCTTTGGTTTCCTACCATCATCATCCACACCTTAGACTCGCACAGTTACAAAGTTAGGCCAAAGCAACGACTGACACAGGACATAGGCTAATATCTAAATCTTCTATACACAAAAGCCCTAATGCAATGGTCTTTACTTGCCTATTTGGAAACTCCGTGACTGACTGTCTCTCTCTTTCTGCTGTAGCAGTAAATATGAATAGTTGGGAGACAGGGAGTCGACAGGAGTTGTAAGGTGTATTATCTGTCGTTGCGATGCTCAGCGTAGCACACCTCCTGGTCTTGCAATTTTGTGTGACCGAATGCGAGTTGCAACAGTCGTTGTGTTCGTAGTTGTCCAATAGTAGTGCTAGTAGCAGTGTTGGAAATAGCATGGACAGAGTTTTGAGGACTGAAGAAAGTAGAACTAAAGTATATGAAAGTGAAGAGAGAGTGAGAGAGAGAGAGATGAGGAAGAGCCGAGTGCGTCGTGTATCGTACACAGTGTATGTCGTGTGCGGGTCTTGTGTAGTAGAGCGAGTGAGTGTGAGAAGATATGAAAAGATGAAAGGATTTCTTCACAGGACCCATGGGGGATTTTCCTTTTTCAACTGAAAAAAGTGATGACGTGAAAAAGTATGAAACGATGTCCCGACAAGACAAGACAAGGCTACTCTTACACTCACAACTCTGTCACCCGATTCCATATTCCCTGTAGGAGTTGCACGCTTAGTAAATAGCACAAGTAGGTTCACTCTCCTATTACTCCCAGTCTACCAGCCAGAAAAGAGCCCGTGTCACACTATCCCTATACCCAATACCTATTCCTGATATGGACCTATTCTTTCGAATTCACCAAGCTCTCCCAAATGCTATACGCTCTGTGTGCAACTTAGAAGCAGACAGCGACTACAACGGCTATTACTACCGATACTCGTATCCGTATCACCGACACGACAGTAGTAAATGTAATGTAGCGTAAGTGTTAGACACAGAGAAGGAGTAGAAGTGGCTTGGCTTATGTTATGACTCAGTTCGGCAGCTCTCTTTACTACAATGCAGTGTTGGTGTTGTTACACACGTTATTGACATTATAAATGTGCATTATAGACACCTACTCACTTAAGGGTAATAGAAAAGGTTTTCCTCGCATGTGTTCAAGTACCTATAGCTATCACAGCAGCAGAATGTCTGTTGTAGATACATACAAGTAGAAGTGCGTGTGGAGTGAGAAAGAATGTCATCTGAAAGTGTTCATGTTTACAAAGCTCATAAGATAGTGCTCCTAGAGTAGAGAGGTGAGTGGAATGTTTTCCCAATAGGCGCCTCTTCACTAATAAAACACATAGTACCTAAATAGTGCTGCACAATATACGGTTGCACGTTGTACAGATAGTTGGATGGCTACCTATGTAAGTGACATGATGTGAGTGTGGAAAGGGATTGTTGTAGTTGTAGAGTTATGCTTTTTATTTATAAGTAAAAGAGGACATGTGTCGGAAGGGTGCAAGTGTGGAAGACAGATCGACAGAGAAGTATTTTGGTGAGCGAGAGAGTGGACGAGATATTTAGAAAGTGATGCGAAATGATGAGATGAGACGGAGATGACTCGAAGATTATTGCCACGCTTTTCCTATTTACTTGCAAGTGCTAAGTGAGTGGGAGAGTATGCATGGCTACTTTCAAGGAAACTGAGAAGAAGACACAAGGTTTGCTTTTATATGCTATTGGCTCCATGTATTAATGTGTTACACGTCGTCGTAATTTTGGAGGCAGACGACCCTTTTTCTGGCTTGGTCTCTCTCTTTTACTATTCACATTCATTCACTCACTCACATACACTTAGACAGAGACACAAACGACTCATAGAGTTCAATTCGAATCAATAATAGACAAAATCCCTGGGCTTTTATCCGATGAGAATTGGATTGGAAACATCAGCAGCGGACGACCAGAAGGAAAACGCTATGGTTATGATGTGAATGAAAAGTAGTGCTGGAGCGACTCGTGTATTTCTTGTTCAGACGACTCTTTCATCGAGAAGCGATACGCTTCAGCTTCAGCATCTTCATCTCCATGTTTTGGCTCCTGGATTTTCTGGCTTGAGTCTCTTCTCCGACTCTGTCATGAACTCATCAGCTCTTTCTCTTTAGCAGCCTCGCATCTTCTCCTCATCCCATCCAACTCAACTCAACTCCACATCAAATACAATACAACACCGACCTTCTCCTTCCGCTTTCCATTCAATAAACTTCTTTGTCAATGATTCTGATATTACTACGAGCATGTCGTCGTGGAAAGGGAGTCAAGTCAAGTCAACTCAACTGAGTGAGATGTGTGCATCAGTCCTAACTCCTTCGTATCATCGCATGTCATCATCTCATACGACCAGCTTCCCTCCTCCGCTATAGTCAACTCAACCCATCTCCTCGTTAGCCTCACTCTCACATACATCCATCTGATATGTCACTAGCTCCTCCATTTGACTACAGCACTCCCTATACTTAATACTTCCATGTGGATCGGCGGAAGGCCGTATAGGTAGTCGTTTCATTCTTTCCTCTCACTTGACTTTCTGCACGAGTCCTCATGTCCGCTGGACTTAGTTTTGGCTTACTCGGACGAGCAGTAATAGTAATAAGTATAGAAGAACCAGTCAGCTCAGCAGAGTAAAGATAAAACCGTAAAAGCCGACTACGGAGCTGTAGATCTCCTAGTTTTACCTTTATTTCATATGTAGCCACTCTGGGTGGCTGCATGCTCTATGGTCTATGCTATGGGCTATACAGATATTAGTATTATACACACAGTTTGATTCGGGTGTATAAATATAGTTGGGTTTGTAGCTTTAGCTCTACGACTACCTTCCTCATTGCTTAGTGCTCTACTCCTTGATCTCTAAGTAAGTCAGTTGGCTTTCTCTCTCTCTCTCGGCCTGGCCTGACTTTATCTTTGTGTGTTAGTATTCCCGTCTGTACTTGAACACTCAATCAGTCAACGACTGCGACGCGACGGCTTAGCCGCTTATCGCACACCCATTCACAACATTCACATCACAACTCGACTAACATCCGAAATAAATGTTGAGCTTTCTTCGCATCAACTCCTCCTTTACCTCCCAACTAGCGTCCTATCATATAAAGAATTGATGGATGACACTAACGCTTTATATACTCATAGCATCTGCCTCCAACACCTACGACGGCTACAACTATCCCTACACCAAACTCAAAATTATTCGCGTATGTAGTCATTCCCGGGGATTTCTCAGAAATGTTAAATTGATAAATATTTTTTCCTTTCTATCTGTATTATCAGCAGTTCTAGAGTTTAAAGATTATTTTTCCCTCAAACGGAGGTTAGCAAATAAAGGTTACGTGTCTATTGATACACTCTCTCGCTACTAAATAACCTAACGCTAAATTGATTTTGAAATGACATACGGCCATAATAACCGTGGCCATTTTTGTTCAAGTGTAAGCCATAGAGATGAATGCGATAAGAGCTGTTCTGCGAAACTCGTCAAAGAAAACCGATCAAGTGACGGCACCTTCCCTGCTTGTACTTCCACTATTTCGCTACAACTACAAGAACACAACTAGCTATAGGATGGCTGTGCTGTGTATGTTCGGCTCATTTCATCCTGTCAAATCTCATCTGTCCATCTGTTGTGTGTGTACATGTGATAGAATGAAAAAAAGAAACTTCTCTGTGTTTGTATATCTGCTGTATTAGACACAGAGAGTGTGGAAGGAAAATGCATAGTCGGTGTGAAAGGAATAATACATAGTCTTTGTGAGGGCGAATACATAGCCTGTGTGAGAGGACGAATGCGTAGCCTGTGTGAGAGGACAAATACATAGCCTGTGTGAGAGTACGAATACATAGCCTGTCTGAGAGGACAAATACATAGCCTGTGTGAGAGGGCGAATACATAGCCTGTGTGAGAGGGCAACAATAGTCTGACGCTCTGCCATCTGCATAATTGTGAGCGACTCCAGCAAAATAACAAATGAGTGCAAGTTTACTATTCATGCATAAACTGAGAGAGTAACAATAGCTAGTTAAATATGTCAGCAAAGTACTATAAACTACAAAGCAACACAGTTTGTTTCATATTTGGCGGTATAGTCAATACGTTTGTAAAACTTGAAAATGTTTATCATTGTCGTCTCACTCAAACTACAAATAAATTCTGAATACAAACATTCTATTTATTATCCCTTAAATGAGCAATTTCGAATCAATAAAAATTTTACCAGTACAAATGAGCTTTTACGAATTCAAATCAGCTTTTTCGAATTCAATGAGCTTTTCGAATTCAATGAGCTTTTCGAATTCAATGAGCTTTTTCGAATTCAATGAGCTTTTTCGAATTCAAATCAGCTTTTTCGAATTCAATGAGCTTTTCGAATTCAATGAGCTTTTTCGAATTCAATGAGCTTTTTCGAATTCAATGAGATTTTTCGAATTCAATGAGCTTTTTCGAATTCAATGAGCTTTTTCGAATTCAATGAGCTTTTTCGAATTCAATGAGCT
>JAQFYB010003365.1:0-19787 GCA_034694085.1 Pogonognathellus longicornis | reverse complement strand
TTGCTATACATTTTGTCTAATAATATTTTGTTGACACGATTGAAATTGTTTTCAGTGAAATTGTAATACTGTTTACCCATTATACGAACGGAATTATCGTTTCAATTATATGAAAAAGTGGCACTATTATAAAGAAGGACATTCATGAATTACAAAGAAAGAACCAAGAAAACAAGATTTGGCAAAATAGAATATTTAATAGGAATGCTTAGTGTATACATTTATTAAATATATACAGTAGCGTAGAAATGATTAATCATGTTGGTTTTTCAGAATAATTTAACAATTTATTATGATTTTGATCTTGATTAATTAGAATTGAACCCTCGTATGTAGGATAAAAGTATAATATGATCATTAATGTTATAGGTAATAACAAAAAACATGATATCAAAGTGAAATAACTATTAATTATCATTCAATACA
The DNA here is from genome assembly GCA_034694085.1 of Pogonognathellus longicornis. Classification (NCBI taxonomy): domain Eukaryota; kingdom Metazoa; phylum Arthropoda; class Collembola; order Entomobryomorpha; family Tomoceridae; genus Pogonognathellus; species Pogonognathellus longicornis. The sequence goes on along the minus strand of JAQFYB010003365.1, from coordinate 19,361 downwards.
TAATTATATTAATACCGTTATAGAAAGTGTTACTAATATACAGAGTGTGGAAAGTATGATGTGAGGTAATACAGAAATACATTATACTAACGTAATAAATTAACTCTCTAAAACCAATAAAATAACCCGAGCCGAGCCGACTTATTTGAAATTAAACATTCAATAATCTTGTGGCAGATAAAATGGTTTATTTTAGCAAATTATTTTAAATTAAACAGTATAGAAAGCAATTTATAATTTTAGGTCCTAATTATCAAAACATCTGTTTTCATAAAATAGTTTTATATATTAAAGAACATTTCGGATTTTAGATTTAAAGCAAGGTAAGAATGACTGAATGACTTGACATTTTTAGATTTACTATAATATTTGTACAACTAGTCATTAGTAGACATGGACCATTCCGTAGGCAAATGTCCAGCACAGTATGTATGTGAACAAGGCCCCAAAAAAGCCATTCATAAGTATTGCTTTTCTTGAAGTAAAATATCGTTGATATTCAGCTCCAGCTTTTGCTATCAAAATTAGCCACATCCCGAAAATTGCCAGAAAGTAAAATCCGAATCCATAAAGACTTGTGAGACCCAAAACACCTGCTCCCATTCCAGAGAATACTGCAGTACAAGTTCGGCAGTATTCAACAACCGCTGCATTATGCTGGATTGCGCTTTGATTGTACACTTTTACTTCCCCACTCTTCTCCACAGTCACAGTTCTTGATCGTTGCATATTTAAATTCAGTTTCAACTACGACCCCAAACTCGGTTTAATAGTGATTCTAAAAAAAATTAATAAAATGACATTATTTTGTTATTATAACTATAATCGAAATCAAGCCATCAAACTATTAACTATAAATTCCATAGGATTATGGTCGGCTACAAGTCCTACTCCTCCTAACTCTTATTGGGAGGCACATGGATATATTTTTCTAATAAAAGATAAAATATTAAGAGGCCTTTCCAATTAAAAGGTTACCAAATTAACATGTCACACTTCTACTGTCTAGTTTAACCCGACATGTAATTCATAAACGTTAATTAAACGAACACAGTACAGTAGTTAGTTTTATTTATTATTTTTTTGTCATTATTTCCAACCCTTTCTAATAATTTGGTTGGGATTGGAAATAATGACAAGTTGGCTAGAAATTAATTACGAAAAAAGTCAACCTTGGCCAGTTCATTGGTACATACCTCTTAATTGAATTCAAAGAAACAATAGTGATGGGAAACACCTGTCACCTCCTGTAAGGGAAACAGAATTAACATTTTGGTCAGAATGTAGTTCATAATTTTGTCATTCTAATGTAATGTTGAATGTGGGTAACTTTAATCGATTATTGATTTTACCTGTTCCTACTGCTACTACCGGTCCCCGGTGATGGATGACTGATTGATGGTGGCAATTGTTCTGCTACTCCTGTTTGAGTGCTAGTTGTCACTTTAAAAGTGGGCCTTCTTTCGTCACTCGTCAGTCGTCAATCAGTTCAGTCAGTTTTGTGTTAGCCTTGCCTTGCCCGGTTTGTTTAGTTATATTTATAATCCTTATTTATTTAATATAGTATAACTGATCACCAAAGATGACGGACACTTTTTCATAAAGTTCGTATCAATGATCTAGTTCAAAGATCTGAAGTTAAATCTATAAATTCTATTCAAAAATTAACTTTTTCGGAAATAATAATTTTCTGATTTCCTGACCCAACTTTTAAATGTTCAATCAATTTCATATTTGGCGGATTTCGTAGTTCACTTCAAAGCGGCAATTCAAACAGCATTGATCTTGCATTGCGCATTGACAAATAAATACGGCAAGAGCCACGTGTTTGTGAAGAATAGGAAATATTATTATCAGTTCTGTTTTTCGCATCGGTTTGGGAATTCGGGAACGACGGATATTATTATAGGTTCCCCCCAGAAGAGGTACTTTTTGGAAAAAATACAGGTACACAGTCAACAGTGGAATTTTGTATAATTTGTTCAGCATGTATTAATATTATTATGCATTTATTTTTACATGTAATAAAACAACAAACATGATTCAGCTGGTGAATGTAATATTAATATTGTTCAAATGGATTTATACAAGTTTAATTATGAATTAATTATATATTAATCATTATTGTCAATACAGGTACTACATCACTACATGTGAAACAACGAAGTCACGGTCCTGTGTCCATGTTCTAAAGTTTCCACTCTCACTCGTCAACTCCTAAGGGTGTGGGTGAAGCGACAAGTCGCAAGTTTAAAATTAAGAGATACTGGAGATTCAGTTTTTAAAAAGCTTATTTTAACATCTGGACAATCTAAACATACGTTCAACGTTATATTTTCTACTCCTGATTCTTGCAATCACCCCAAAATCAAATCATGGAGGTCCCTGTAGTAAATAACGATGTGAATCCTGAAAAATCTGCCAAGAGGCGAAAAAACAGTAAGTATTTTAGTTTTTTTATTGATTTGTTAACATTACACAGGATTGTTGAATATGTACACTCAAAACTTTTATATATCGATTCTGTATTGTAAAAAGACCATTATTTTTTATTCTACCATTTTAGCTGAAATTGTCAATGGTACAGATACGTTGGAATCCAAGAAACCTAAAAGAAGCGTTCAGCAAGAAATTGCACTGGAAGAGTTAGCAAATTGTGACTCAATTCTAAATCAAACCTCCTTAAGTGTCGAAAAAAAGATGATTACATTGACGGCTTTTCTGGATTCCATTATAAAACATAATATCAATATTTTGCTGTTGAAGGAAGATTTCAATGAATGGGTGAAGTCAGCTACTATCAACATTGCGTCCGATGTCACCGTTGCCTCAGAGGAACTTTATTTATATTTGCAATCTGTCCTCCGTACTGCCCCAGTAATATTTGAATCTATTTGTGATAAAGTATTGCCTGTGGTTATATTTCTTCCAAAATGTGGGAAGAATGTTAATGACAGTTATAATGAGTTTATGAAACTACTAGTACTAACGTTTGAAAAGCTCAGAAGATTCCCCAAATTGATTGCAAAATTACTGTATTGTGTGCGAGAGTACCATCAAAATTGCAGGAACTCTCAAAAAACTGTGAAAAAAGTTAAAACTGAATTACAGACATCGAATATGATTCTTACAACAGGATTTATGGAATCTATCGGTCCTGTAATTAGCCTACTGCCTTTCGGCCAAACAATGGATTTATGGAAGACACTTCATCACAATTTCGCTGAAGAGTGTGTAAAGAAAATGGCTACTGATTTAGGTAATTTTTCGATTATGATAATTTAACAACATTTTATAGACACATTTCGTTTACTATTTATATCTTAGAAGCCCCTAGAGGCAATAAAGTTTTCGGGCAATTTAAAAATACTAAAAATACTATATTTAATATAATATATAACAATCCATGATTTTAACATTGAAATTCTAATTTAATATCAATATTTGAATATTTCCTTCATGAAACATCTAAAATGGTTTGGCATTTGAAAATTGCAAATACGGTGTCAATTGTATACTTTATTGTTTTGCTTGTAGATGATGAGCTTCTACGCTTCTTCACAATTGTCACAGACATCTTTTTGGAATTTCTCAGCAACATTAAATTAGCTGATCATACGGTACCAGAAAATACATTGGATAAAGCTTGTGAGTGCTTGACAAATTTAAGAGACGAATGTTTGGGTCCTCTTGGAGTTCAAATCCTGCAAAGAAAGCATGTAAGTATCAGAATTTATACTTTATTGGATTTTGTTCAAGATTTTATTACTTTTTATTTGTTTGATTTAGCACAATAATTGCCACACTTTCAGTATAATCAAGTTTTTATGTTATTCATTTCAGACCATTGATTTTGTCTTATGTTTATTTGGGGTAAAATTATTTAGGACTCTCGACTTGTCCAACCGTTTCTTCGATTATGCTTTACTTGGGCTGAACTGAACGGAATGTTGACTTTTTATAATGGAAAGTTCAGAAAATTTTCTCCAGTTCCGGCCTTGGAACTTGATTTTAGTGCTACAAATTTGACATATTTACATCCTTACCTCAAAGCAGATGAGTGGAGTAAGCTGTTCAAGAGAAGTGAAAAGGGGTTTGATACGTCGGGTCAAGTCCTAATGGTAAATAAAAATAAAGTTTTCCTTATAGTTATTATTTTCGTTTTAATTTATTGCCATATACTAATACTTTATTATTTTAACGAAAAACTTTTTGTGTTTTGGCTTTGAGATATGTTCCACTCATATTGTAAATTATCGGATTTTGAATCTTCATCCAAACTTTTATTAAATTATGAATATGAGTGATTGACGATTAATTAAAACCCACTTTTTATAATGTGTTGTATTTTAGGTCAGTTTAGTGGCTCAAAAACTGAAATATATGGCTGCTTTGAATCAATTGGATGGAACTGGTGTCAGTTGCGACAAATCGCTAGAAAATAGCAATAACGCATTACTTTCGGACCACATAAAAAGTGCAGTTGATTTTATTTGGCGAAAGCATGCTAATATGGCGGACCTTTCAACTGAATCAATGGAAATATGCTCTTTATCATCCCAGTACATGAATTTCGAAGACATAATTCAGTTAGGATGTGACTTCATCAAAAAAATTGCTATGAGACAAGAGGATTCTGATGGAACCTACTACAACCTTATTGATTCGACATCCAATCACCACTTTCATTGTGGCTTAGTGCTAGAATCGATAGGAGAGATTTTAACGAGGTTATGGAAAATGAAAATTTTTGAGGAAGAGACAAAAGTTTTGGTGACTGATATTCTATCAAAAGAAAACCGTGCTGTTATACTACAAGCCAGCAGCTATAATTCAGTCGACTTAATCGATGAGGGCAAACCGAGAAAAATTATTCTACGCTTACTAGATGCTGTTAACTCTATCTTGGAAGATTCTATAAGCGAAAAGAAATCGAAAGGGAAAAAGGCACATGTTGTAGAAGATGGTGACTTTTCAAATGATTTGATTTGTGATATGGTGAAGTATCTCAGCGAGCTTCCATTAGAAGACTATCACACACTTACTAAAACGGTGATGTTTTTATGCTCTTTGTACGTTTTGATTGGAGTCGCCAAGAAGGCAGACAAAAACTTGATAGAAAAAGTAGCTTACATTTTCTGTAAGAGTGGAAGTAATTCACATGGAAATGTTACTTTATTCGCTATTAAGTGGACCACACTATTCAAGTGGTTTTGTGCACACATTGAGTTGTTCTCTGAAAAAATTCAAACAGAAATTTGTAATGTTATTTTGTGCAATATTTACATTTCACCAAAGCCAGTGGCAGATTTCGAAGATGAATTTAACCTTGTATGTGAAAGTGAGATGACCGCATCAATTGTACACATTCGATTGCTTCTATTGGAATTCCTAACCACTGTAAGTTACTCTTATACTTATATTTATTATTCATTGAACAACCTACACTTGCAATTCTGTAACCAAACAGTTAATAATATAGGTATTGGTAATGTAGGCCAATTTCGTGTTCATGGTGGTCAATGTCCCTGCTTACTGCAAAATATTTTCGCAAATAATATATCAATTTATATTGTAGAATGTCTTGTCTTTCATTGTCTTTTAGCCATTACCTACGCGTATAAGCTTCATGTTCGCATAGTTGTAAAAGTGTGTCAGTAATATTTTGTAATTCTGGTATACGCTTCCTCCCTCCCACATGTTTATTTATGCTGGTTCTTAAGCTGTCTAATTTGATCTATAAAGTTAAAACATAAGAAGACTTACTTATACCAGTAGTTCAATTTCATGCGACTGTTAAACATTTTACACATGTTGCTGAAACCTATAATACACACAGGTCAGTTAAATACGGATGATGATGGTTTTCATTTGCTTTATTCATTTTTGATAGGAATTACAACTAGGAAGGAGAACAAAAGTAACACCTCAGTTGCAAGCCCACACAAGAAAGTTGACCCATATTGTGGTGAAATCAATGGAAGAAGACTCGGCGAACGCTGGTGACCATAACAGCTACCGTAATGTTTATTTAGATGAGACAAACTTGTACCGAGCATTTTGGTTGTCACAAATGAGTCTCAAAGCTCTCTCTACTGCAAAAATTGATGAGGACGAAAAAGATTATTCCTTGTTCAAGTCAATGCTAACATCTCGTATTTTAAGTGCCATATCATTGATGACATCCCCAGCTAACAAGAATAATGGAAATCGTGTTAAAGTTGAAGAACGTGATGCCATTAAATTCCTACATGGTGTGTGTAAATCCAGAGAAGAGTTTAAAGATAACATTCCTGATGATTTCATCATGCAACTCTGGAACATTTGCCTGAAATATAAGCCCAGCTGTCACCCAGATCGAGTTGAAGATGAAAGTGAATCGATTATTCCCAATCATTTTTTGAAAGATATGTACGAAGCTGCCAACGCAAATGAATTCTCATCCATCTCTGAATCGATCGTGACTGAAATGGTATGGTTTGCATTTAAGATTGTTATACTAATGTTATGTCAGTACAATTTTATATATTTTTAGTGATTCCTGAGATAAAGTTGTAACATTTTTAACATATATTTAGGCAAATTTAACTTCATGTAATGATCCGAATGAAGACACTTTGATTACTATGATCAGAGTTTTGGATGAATTTATTGATGCTGAATTGGTTGCGGATAAGAAACAAGCTCGATGGAAGACTTTAGAGAGCTGTTTGCACGCCTTTTTAGTTTGCTCTGTAAATTGGACGCCAACAAAGAGTTGCCTGCTACGAGTTGTGTTGCCGTATACCAAGTTTCAACTCAAGTTGCTTCGTCGTCGAAGGGTAAACTAAAGCTTATGTAATTTTTCTAATGTCATGAAATAGTTTTTATTTAAATCGCAAATTAATTGGCTGTTAGATATTATAATTATCATATAGCTGTATTTTTAAATTTTTATCACTTTTGATATATTGCAGCCTATGGGAAGTCTCCTATCTATAGCTACTTGTCTTACGTCAGTGACAATGACCCCAATTAATCAAATACAAGATACTCAATTGTATAAAAAAGTGTTTTGCCAACTGGCTGATATAATGATTGCCTTCGCTAAACATAGACTTGATGTCATCTCATTTCGTACCCACATTTATCTTCAAGTAAGAGATCTGTTTTATATTTTTAATTAATAGATTTAATCTCTTAATGTTAAAGTAACATAAATGTTTTTTGAATAGTGTTTTCAATTTCTTGTGGAGAGCATTGTTAGTAAATCGGATCAAAAGAGAAACTTGTCGGACGATGAAATATTTCATATGAGACATTGCGGTCATTACATTGAAAGGTTTGAGCTTTATAACTATTAATTATTTATACTGTAAATTAATTATACGCATATGATGCATGTCTGTGAGGTACGCTTATGGTGTCTCTCAATTAGGCTTTGATTACTTTCTCTAGAATATGTCAATCCGTTAAAGGGGGAGAAAAGGAATTTGCAAGAACGTCTCCTTATTTTGTAGCTGTTATGATACGACAGTTTGAGCAATTCACTGTCTATCCTACTGTTAAGGTAATTCTCTCACCTATTGTAGTATTATTGGATTTGAAAACCACAAAAAAGTACTTTAAACACATTTTGTCTATATTTTTATTAGCACCCATTGTTAAGTGGTTGCTACAAATTACTGGACCTTTGCGATGAATACGCGGTGGCTCAATTAAACTCGATGCTTTCGACTGGGTCTCGGGAAGTATTTAAACCTATCTACGATATGTACCAGAAATTCTATCGTTACAAGGGAAGAACGTAGTGTGCACCTATTGTTAGTCAAATCAATTATTGTTTTATGTATGCTTTTACAAGTTAACAATATTCGCAGGGTTGAATGAATGAATGAAACCATGAATTGCATTTATTAAAGCATAATTCAACAGAATTGTTACTTTATTAACTTTTATTATTCTGTATACACATAATGGTGTAATAATTTAATCTATTAATATCCAGATCCACCGATTGAAAACAAAATTTACTTTACACTTTACATGCAATAGGTTTATTTCTAGAGTAGTGTAAAGATAAAGTTAAGTTGCTGCATGATACATCTCATCACACAAAATCAACCCAAAAACCTATTTATACGTATTCTGATTTTATGGACAAGTTTAAAGTTGCCGTTACCTTAACTCACCCACGTTCATGAAAACGAATGGGCAATGATTTAAAATACATGGAAGTATAGACAAAAACAAGAAGATGCATGCAGATATTGTATATATTCAGTTTGATTTTGGGAGATGCTGGTGGGCATAATTAATTAGGAGGACCATTTCCCCAAATGTGTCTGCAGTCTGCAACTCGAGTACTGTGTGATAGATCCTCTGAAGTGTGCTAATTAAGATTTTGCAGTGTCAGTGTAGTAAATATCGATGTTGCATTATGTTGTAATGTAATGGTGAATAGAGAAAGATGGTTTAATTTATTCGCGATTATCAATCAAGGTGTCAACTCATTGAGTTTGTAGGTTACTGCCCTAAGCTAAATGCATGACGGAAAAACGAGAATGCAAATGGGTCGGATTTGGAATGCAGGTGTTGATGCACACACAAAAATTATGATGAAGGCATTTCTTAAAAATTAGCCGTTCAAATGCATATGATATCTTATAAGGTAATACTAAATAGGCATAAACATGTGTTTTTATATGAAGTAACTCTAAGTTCGTGTTTTTCCAATGCACGCATTATTCAAATGCGGGTCTAATTAGGATATTTTAGGTCATATTAATATTCATGTTTTCTACTTCAAGTATATATTTTGCAGTTACATAAAAATACTCAAGACCAGAGGTATGCAACTTCCATAAGTAGGTTTGCTTTATCTTGAATTATACTAAAAATATATATAATTTAGTACTACTATGCATGAGAGGGTACAATCAACCGTAGGTTACATCCTACTGTGTTTGTGCATTTACTAGTAATTATACCAGGTATGCACGTTCGCTTACTATATGTAGGAATACAGGTTATTCCGTTTCAGGTAAAATATATGGTTTGCCGTATAAAAATAAAGTCATTTTCTTTCCATGAGCATAAAAGAATATAAAGAAGAAGGGCAATTTCTGGAGATTCGCGATTAAATAGAGAAGTGGATGAAATAAAAGCAATTTAACCACATTGGACAATTTACAGTTGATCCAGCATGCATTAGTTTCTTTATTTCATCTTCAGGAGAGTCACCCTCGTCGCGTTCATTCATCCATTGATCGTTCGCAGTACATGCAGCGAGTCGAGTTTCATTATTTCAGCTAACAGCTACGACCATACCATGGTATTACATAGAAATATATTGTGCAAGACACCAAGTCAGAAGAAGCACATACAACTATGCACTCTGCACTGTATGCACCACCACCACCACCATACCATTATCGCACTGCAGCGAGAGAGTAGTATGAAGGTTGGTTTATACCACTGCAACTGAATTCCCGTGGAAAGGAAGGAAGGAAAGAGTCTTTGCTGGAGTCTGGCAGTTGAAATCCTCCCTTGCAGAGCATCAAGTGAGCTGTGGAGCTGTAAAAGCAGGAATGAGTCTATGTGATATCCTTCTGTAAGTAGTGGCAGTTCTTGTACAGATACATTTCTGTAGCTACATACTCTCTTACATACTTCTACCCCACTACAACACTCACTCACGTAAATCCAACTGGCATAGAGAATGCTGAACAAAACTGTGTAGAGGATTTCAATTGAATTGAAAGAACGACGACGCAACTCACCCCATTCCTTTTCTTTCCCCTTTTGCCATATAAAGTATGTATCGTTGTTACGTGGTCGGTAGGCCGTGCCAACACAGCACAGCTAAAAGCAAGCCGTTTGTACAAAACAAGGCCGGTTTCCACAGACGTCTTCTGTCTGGTCGAATGGAACGCTTTTAGCTTATAGCTCTTTATGTGTGCAATGTGATTCCTCCAAGTGGATTTACTGCAACTCTCTGTGTGTGTACAAAATCATCATCTTACAGATCTTAGTACTCTTTTACTTTGCTCTTCAACTTATATCTCATAAGACGAAGAAGAAGAAGAGAACTCTAGGTCTAGAATATCCTGTTCTATTATAATGCTATTTTGTTATTGCTTTATATGCGAGAGGTGTCTGTGTTCATCTTGTGTAGCAACTAAACTATCGACCTATGGATTAACATTAACAACGTGGCATGCATTGTTGTTGCTACATACTTGGTTTCATTGAAAATACTTACTTTTACATGCAATGCAAATGCATTTAGATGTTGATGTGTATATACCTACCTACATGTATTTCTGTTTGGTATTTATGTCCAAGATAGTACTGTAAAGGTGGGTTGCTTTGCTTATTGTGCTTTTCATTCTATAATCATAGCATACAGTATCTAGTAAGTGTTCTGCCGTGATAGCACACAGAACTGGTGCTGATAGCCAGACACAAGGGTCTTTGTTGCTTTGACTTGTTTGTACTTCAGTTTTTCTTGTTCTAAATATAATAATACCTAAAACATCATGTCTTGTAGACAATATACAAAGGCACCTACACCAATAAGAATATACTTACAGAAAAGATTATTATAATTAATATACTAGTATATATTATTTACATACATACAAATACATATCCATGTATATATAAATTATGATTCTGTGTACATTAAAGCTATGGGGTAGATTGTATGTAGATTGTATTTAAAACAATACTGGTTAGTGTGTAATAGTGTTGAGACGTATTGGTAAAGTAATGTACTGGTAATATGTGAGTGCTTAAGCAGTGCGTTAACAATTACTGTGTCTGTGGTTGTATGTGTGTATGTGTATATAGAATACACATTGAATGTGATTTTGTCTTTTTTTGGTCCACTCTCTGGGACACACACAGATCCATCCTTAGTTTGGTGAACGTGGAAGAACATTAAACAAACGACGACAACGGGGTGTATTGGTTGTGTGTGGAGTCCCTACTATACTTCTGACTCCCTAGAGAACACATGAACGCTCAGAGTGGCAGCAAAGCACATAGCAAGTCAGCTCTACATTAAAGCAAGAGATTTCCCTTTCAGTCGGAGCTGATCCGTCTCCGTGGTCACATTTACTCTGTGGCAGACGCGTGTTCCCCATCCTCGCTTGTATTGTGTCTTATTGCTACTCTTGTTACATCACACAGCGTGTACAAACGAGAGATAGAGTTATACATAAAATAATATACTCTACATAGAGCAAGGAATATCACTGTGCTGTGTGTTTGAAATAGTGAAACCGACGACCGAAACCGGAGTGAGTTCAGTTCAGTCAACTTCTTAAATGGAAAGGCTGTTACTGTTTGACTGCAAGCAAAAAGTAAAGTACACAACAGTGTACATGTCCATACAAAGCAAAAGCAAGCAATAAGTAAGTAAAGGACATTTTGCTTAACTTTTAAAGGTGTGCTTTGTACATATTACACTACGACTACGCTCATTTCTATCTGTTGACACACGAAACCAAGTTAGTACAGTTCCACTATGATGACAAGAAACCATCTGTCCTTTTATTTTAACGTTGGATACGATAACACCCTATGTACTGTGAACTGTGTTTGTGGTATCTTCTTTCCTTCGTAGCCAGCAATCCTCCCGAGTTGTGCATATGAAACCGAGCTACGTGTATAAATAATTTTTAAGCTTGCATAAAAGTAAGGCATTGTTTTAATGGCATGTTTTACTATGTGTGTTTTTAAATGACATCAAGCTTAAATGCACACATTATAACTTATCTGCAACAGTGAAAAATTTATGGCAATTTACCTGAACCTGCAAAAACGGGACAGAGTAATTATTTGGTGTATTAATAATGATAAAAGTTATATAGTGAAGTATACATAGTACTTTTGGGCTATATACAATACAGCCCGTGGTCAGCACGAGTTTCTTCAGGAACGAGACGGTTTCAGTTTCACCGGTCGAACTAAAGTGTTTGATTGAAAGCACTGATTATCTCTACTCCGAATTATGTGAAATATGTGTACCTTATACATACCCACACCTTACACCATACACAGCAAATTAATTTTAAGTGCAGTGCCTTGTGTATAAGTAAACTAGTGTACTAAGTAAGTAACAAACAATAGTTGGTCCCTACTATACCGGTAGAAGTCTAACTGTGTCGTTGATTTAATCTTTTCATGGAATGGCATACCGATGCCGGTGAAGTTGAATAATGAAAACGAAAATACCGATGCGATGGTGAGTGAATTGAATATGCATGTAGGTATACAGTAAGTAGTACCTATAGGTACGTATAATATTTTGTATGAGTATGAAATAAACTTTACAGGCTAGTTCCGAGTTATTTCTTATCGCAATGAAATGGAAAGTGGTTTTGGCTTCTAATCTTGAAAGACGTGTTCATCTATTGGAATGAGAAGCATTTAACCCATGGTTATGGGATAAGAACTAGAATCTTTATTGATATACATTTTTCTATGTATTATACGTTCATTGCAAATTGTGTAACATGTGTAAAATCAACTTCAGTTTTCTACTTAGATGCACACTCAAGGCGATTAAGTTATAAAGATATCAAAGCTATGTTATAAGTAGTTACAGAAGTAATGCAATCTTGTCACTTATTTATATACGTGTACCTATTAGATTATTTTATATGTATGGTATAAGGTAGCTATAAAAGTATGTAGGTGGCTGACATTTTATGAGTATTCTTATGTAATCTGGCTTAAGAAATTTTTAATGCATCTGATTTTTACTCTAATGTTGTTATTTTATCAGTGTGTTTTGATGTTACTAGAGTTAAAATCTGTAACGCTAACATCTGCTCAATTTTTTATGCATTAAAAGCATTTGTAGCAGGTAGGTTTTAGAGTGAATTGGTTAAAGCTTTCATATAAAGATACTTGTCAAACAATATTTATCAGACTATCTGTATATCCGAGTAAACCTTGTTTATGTGACATTAGAGCTGAAAGATGCGGCAAGTAGATGCATACAGACCGACACATTATACACATGTCGTATAGATAAATGCTGAAATAAAAATTGAACACACGTTTATTTGTATGCTGAGTGTTCACATTTATGACAATCCGTCAAATCACACTGAGAGCTACATTTATTCTTTACGTTTGACTGAAAGTAAGTCATATGTAAGTGAGTGTAAATAGATGCAATCACCTCCCGAAAAAAGATTACCTCAGCTTAAATCATAAATACATAAAACTCAGGAAACTACATTTTATTGACAAGTCTAGTATGATGTAGCATGGTTTACTATTACCAACACACTTCAAGTAGAAAGTGTTCCATAATGTCACTAAACTCGTGTTATCGATTCTAGAATCGAACACAATTCAATTCATGAGTCACAGCATTATTTATCTCTATTATTAGTTTGTCGAATCAATACCGATTTTAATACTACACCTCCCCACTATGTATTTACATGTAGGGGTTGATTGGGTCTGGGGTAAAACTTATTAATTCATTTTATACACAGTATCACTTGAGATTCTGTTTCTGAGGATGATATTATGTAAAAATGTTGTTTTTCCTATAACATAATAACCTTGAGACTAGACAACAAGCAAGGATTTGACTTAGGAAAACATTAAATTTAATAGGTACGTATCACGTAATGAAAATATGAACTAGTTTTCATTGCATCAAAATGATCTCTTCCTGTTGATTTGTAATTTTTGCCACCAACATGCTAACATCAGCGTCAGCGTAATCAAAGGCAAACATTAGCAAGTCATTTTAATTTTGCATGTAACAATCTTACATGCACTTGCATAGTGTAAAGCAAGGTATACGTTGCACATACATTGACCATTAACTATGTCAGAATATGACAGATTGCTATCTTTGAAGGCAAACAATATTGTAAGTAATTCATACGCATCACTAACTTCCAGTTACGTCACAACGTACACAAACATCACACAAACATAATTTATCGTTTTTCATACTGTATCTAAAGAATCGTTGACTTTATCTGTATATTTGCATCTAAGAAATATATAATGATTCTGAAATGAGAATTACATGTCGTAGTATTTGTATTGAAATAATATGTAGATGTACTTAAAAGTATTTACAAATCAGTGATTATGAGTTTGCAAAATTATACGTTGTGGATAGATGAATTTAAGTTTTTTACACTTCAAGTACTCATAAATCATCTTATTATGCATCCACATCAACGCAATTACTGAGTTTAACATTTGTCTGCTCCAATTACAAGCAATTGTTTCCATTTGTATGTGACAATGTGGACAAGCATATTATTTTCCATGATGTGTCCATCATCCTTATTGCTAGTATTGTTTATTTACATTAGAGCAGTATCCTGTATTGCTGACATTTATGTTTGCTAAACAGAAATGTTGCAAAGTACGACGTTTTATGCAGATATGCATTACATTTGACTAGGCAAATAAAAATGAAAAACGTGTGTCAGCGCTGCTGACAGCAAGAAAATTGGAGACGAAATGTTAAATTGCTTACTTAGCACTACAACAGACACATTCTCTTGAGAAAGAAATTCATCAAAGCCAAAGCAAAGCAAATGTATCCGATTTGTTCCTTTGTCTGCACACTAACTATAAACATCAACACATTTCAAACCTATAGACTGCTACACATAGGTAGTTAAAGTTAACATGCCTTATCTGAACATGCATAAACGCTTTGTTGTATTTATCCTTCGAAGTGCAATACAAACAAGGAGGAAACGGAGGTGTTCATATCATTCCGTCGCAGTTGACAGAAACGAAAGAAAACTGGATATCTCAATGGAAAAATTGGAGATTTGGTTACATTAGTAGTGCAAAAGTGATGTAATACTTATATAACGCAAATTAGGGATTCCCTGTGAAATAGACTTGTTTCTCATACCATAATTATACACATAGGTAGGTATCTTTTTATCTCCCTTATAGTATTTATTGCAGTGTAGGTTGGTATTGGTATCTTTGCTCAATATTGGCTCTTATAATGTGGAGTAAACTTTAGCGTAGCCGTTAAAGAATAATAAATAGGAAAATTGCTATTTAGTTTACTAATGAATAAGTCTAGTTATTAAACAGATATAGTAACTTATTTATCTATACTATAGCTGTAGATTGTATGCAAACTGCAAACTCTATAGTATACATAGTAAGTACATTTTGGGTTACACATATTATGAATACAAAGATAAAAAGTTAGTTATATTGACATATTGTAATATTGAATGCATTTTAGCAAGATAGTGTTATGTAAAATATGTGGATGTGGATTGTGGATGCATTTGCACTCACAGAGCGAAAGAAACACAATCCAACTAGTAAATCCTTATATAGGTGGATACAATAATTTCAACCGACACTACACTGGCGTTGTTTTTCTATGCACAGACGCTTGAAGCGTGGTGTCGTTTGTTAATGTCATTCTCGTCGCACAGAGAAGTAAAGAGACTTGTCGAGAAAGCTTTTGCAGCTATGCATTACGTATTTACTGTGTATTACCATAACCGTATTTTTATGTAGAATTGTCTTTGCAGAGGTTGACGTGGACAAGTTGACTTGCCGGATAGAAAAACAAAGCGAAGCTAAATAGGAAATTATAAGACAAATAAAAACTATCGGCCATCTGAAATCTGCATTGCACCACATCAAGCGTGTCTGCCATAATACATTTGACATCACTCTACTATATCGCCATAAGCGAACATTTGAATTAACATTCATCATCATCAATAACTTTAAAAAGGAAAGGAAACAATAGGCTTGGTGTACAAGACAGCGGACTGCAATCCTGTTCAAGTTGGGCATATCAAAAAATTACAGCCCATCATCCTTGTTTTGTACATCTTGCTCTTCTTAAGATCAAACGTCAGTCAAACTCAAGACAAGGGCCCCGTCCTTTTATTTCTTCATCATCCTGGCAGTCTGCAATCTGTTCAAGAGAATTCCAACCTACCTTTTCAGATACATCTGAGAAAAACGTGTACCTTAGGTGCAAATGGAGAGAAATTATTAGTTTCGACCTTTTGTCACACCTTGTAAGGGCATTTCATCTTGAAGAACAGAAAAAGTTTGGATTCTCAAGTTAATCACAATAGAAGAAATGGAAAAATCGGGAGATTGCGACTCAGATGGGTCTCTCTCGTGGGAGGACTTTTTCGGTAAGCCAACAATTCTCTATAACTTATTCACACTTTTGATGTATTGCTTAGGGAATAAGGGAAGAATAAACCTTGCCTTGTCTTCGCACGAAGTGTCTAGATTCAATATTAATGTATGTGTAAGAGGGTAGTCACACGGAATAGGTACACACATACATGTTATGTTATAATAGTAGGTACCCCACAATTATTAATGTCTCCTTCACTCTTCATGGTATTCTTTGTACAGTACAGAATTCGTACTTCCTCGATGCATGGTGTACATGTGTGAAATGAAAAACTGCGAAACAAAGAGATACACAAATCCAACGACTAAACTAATCGGCAAAGTTCTGAGTAAACATTCCTTATTGTTGCATCTTGCGTGGTTAATGAATTCCATTCGTATTTCGTCAAAACTTTTCAAAGTATTTTGAACACCTCATGGTGTGACTCTTTTCAATCTGCTGCAACCAGATTTCATCTTGACTACTGCGGATTTAGATTTAGCACCGAAAGTTTATACCAACCAAAGCTGTAACTGAGACATAATACTGACGCTTATATTTCACTTTGTGAAGTGCCTACTGGATATTTGGATTTGCCTGGGTACTTTTCATATGCATAAAGCCCTACTGCAATAACATACGAGTCTAATCATTTCTTTATTTCGTCGTATATGGAAAAGTTATGAGCACATTTGACTTGCATGTGCATTTTTACGAGAGTCGAGCATGGGTGTACGTATACTAGTTTCATTTCTGACATTTTTTCACGCACTGGTATAAATATATTATTATAATACTGCAGCATGTACCTGAAACGCCTATCGGAGCAAGGTAGCACCCTAAATTATGCAACTTATTTTATTATAACCTTAATTTGAAGGTTGCCCCCGTTGGGTGACATTAAAATGCATAATGTTCATCTAACTCTTTATCACTCCAGAGCCAAGCTGGGATTTAATGGGAATTTTGTAATTGTATTCACTGTCAAGAGAACCAACCAACCATCGCTCCAGCTATAAGCTACAGCACTGAGAATTTTAGAGTTAACTGAATCTTTTCACGTAGAAACTGCAAAATATAATAATGTAGGTAATACACGTACATACATAGAAATACATTTTTGCTTAGCACTAGTAGAGTACTACACGATAAATACAACATGACATTAACTACAACACATATGGAATTGAATAGTACATTTGTACTTTGTGCAATGTCGTCGGACAAGGCATGTTGCATTGAATTGAGTTCTCCATGTTCAGCACGTACAGAAGTAGAATCCACAATTCAACCCCTGGAGAAAATGTCCGCATTTATATATATACTACTATATTATGTACATGCAATCACAAAGAACGGAAAAGACTAGGATGCTTTAAGGTACCCTCTACTATGTTCTGCACAAAAGTAAATAGCAATGCCATACACGAGAATTCACGAAGAGTTGCAATAGGAATGGTGGTGGTGGTGATGGTGGTGAATTCTAAATGTATGTATATGGAGACGAATTCTCTATTGCAGGCAAAAGCAGTTCCAGCAGAATTCTCAATGCTTTTGTGCATCCTCCAAAATTCAAGTTTTCAGTTTTGTATCGATTGTATTTTAGCAAAGGAAGGCAACTGCAAGGGCACAATGCAACATAAGCATAAGCATAACACAACAACAGAAAACCAACCACGACCTAAACCTCGTGGTATTGAGTTACTTTGGGGAAGGAAGAAGCATGTTGATTACTATTGAAGTTCGAGTAAAGTACATACAGAAACTAGAAACTACCCACTACAATTCTGAATGTGCCATGTTCCATGGTTACTGGCCACCCTTATGGTATTCAAGTCAGTGTAGGTCGATAGTGTTATGGAAAATGTAGAACCCAAATATATATATTGTATATACTATGTACATGTTGTCGGTGACGATGATTCAGGGACATGACCCTATTCCCTGCACTTATATTCTCAATAACAGCCGGACGGACAGACCCTTCTTTTCCCTGCAGTATAAAGATATGATTATATCCTTCATCCCATTAGTATTACATTGATGTTCGTATTAGTGTCTTTCCTGCGTAAATATCCCTTCTGTACTTTTTATAATAGAAAATGTACATAATACTTGCAACTTCCACTTGCAATAACTTTCTGTGTGTGTCCCTGTCCATACCCACGCATGACTCCATGAAATAAGCAAACTAATCTTTACAATACGAAAGTTCACTTCTAACATATTGAATGAGCAGCTCACTAATGGATATACAGAGGTACATGAGAGTGAGACCTATATACACTTGGACCATATAGATTTGAAATTTAAAGTGAGAAAGCTTTTTAGTAGGATCAGGTTTTACAAGAGCCGACACCTTATAACTCTAAGCAACAACTAATACGTTGACAAATTCTGCGTAGTGAGCTTAATACTCTTGAACTGCCTTATATGTGATGATGAAACATGTTGTATACACTAAATACATGTAATTTCGTATAATACCTAGGCAAGTGTGAAATTGAGAATATGTATCGTTAATACATGGACGGGTGTATAGGATTGTAGTTGAAGTAGAGGAATTTAAAGGAACTCACGAAGGTATAAGTCTAAGTGAAATATATAATGGTATGTTAGAGGCCTTTCTTTTACCAGTTCATGAAATCTTATCTGAATTTTATAGGTTATAGTTACATATAATAAATTTTAGTAAACATTTGGGTAATAAGGAAAATATATCGCGTGAGAACTAGATACAGTTTAATCTGTGTATTTCAAAGTCAACAAATTCTTCTGACCTCTTCTGAGAGCACGTAATAATACCGCTGGTTTGTAGGGTTTCGGAAAGTTATTAGTCTAACGGAGGGGTTGCAGTCTTTGCACCATTATTTCATTGCTTTTCCACGAGGAAAGTCCAAATGCACATATTGTAGAAACAGGCAGGCAGTAGGGCTGAAACAAAATATATAACTGCAAGATGTGTTGAAACTGTTATTGATTGAGTTTTGAGCTCCAGTCATATCAGGGCTTCACTTTTACACCATCACAGCATAAATGACAATCCTGAATATTTGAATAACTCTGAAACAGTTCGAGGTGTGGGTAAAACATAATATTCTTCAATACAATCATATTTCCATGCGTGCATACTAGAGATGGAAACGGGCCGGTTTTTTTGAACCCGGTCCGAACCCGGTCCGAAAATCTTCGGCCCGAACCCGGC
>JAQFYB010003364.1:0-19790 GCA_034694085.1 Pogonognathellus longicornis | reverse complement strand
GATATACAACAATGTAAACTTGGAATTCAGGCTAATGTGATTCAAAACAAGTAAAGCAAACATTCTGGTTTGTAACTTACTATTGCAGCTACAGTGCAGTGGATGATGTTGAAAGTAGACAAGTCGACTTGGATTTGAATGATTTAAAGATAAAGATCATTAGTATATTTGTTTACTCCATTCACTTTCAGTGACGGAGTTACATTTAAGGTGTTCGAATCTGTTCTGTTTTATTTCCAATTTAAACTGAGAATTAAAAAACTAACCTAAAATCTACTTATTACATTATTTACTATACTGCCTGCAAAATACCGAAATGTCTTTTGATTTGGGCAATAAATCTCACACTGACAATAGGACTTTGTCTCCTGACGTTCCTGTGCTATTTACTTACTTCCGCAGCTCTTGCGCATGGAGAGTAAGAATCGGTAAGATGTTTTTCACACTTCCATCGATTTTAACTTTTGCATGCACATTAACAATAGGAAGTCCCCTTCTAACAAAGTTCATCATTTAACTTGTGATTGATATTATCAATTATTTACAGGTCTCGAATACAAAGGAATAAAATACAGCAGCATTCCTGTGCAACTAATGACTAAAGAACAAGTGAGACAAATAAATGTTGTAATGATGCCCCAGATGAATGCACTTCTTTCAAGATTAATGTATATATACATTAATCTTGAAAGAAGATATATGCAAACTTATTACCAAAAAAGTTTCATTAATTACATCTATATCATATTTTCTTTCCTTGTAGCTAAAGCCAGAATATCTTCGCATCAATCCATTAGGACAAGTTCCAGCTTTAATTGTTAATGGAGAAACTTTGCTACAATCGGTAAGTTCGGTGTATTATAGCTTAGAGATTATACAATAATGAATAAAGTATGGGTTAAAGTAAGGAATAAAGTATAGCTTAATTCACATAAATATCTTATGCCAGTCGTAAACTTATGTAGATATTACATTTTTTGATCTTTTGAGATTACAATTTAATGTAAATGTAATTTCAATGATTATCATCTTTTAAGATCGCGATTTTAGAATACATCGAAGAAGTTTACCCGGAAAGACCGCTACTACCGAGTGATCCACTGAAAAGAGCTAAAGTAATACAATTACTTACTAACCAAACCATGCTAGGATAGGTATATTGTTTAAAAATAAATCTAGGTGAACATTTCAAAATATGGATTGACAAATACATTCAATAAATATGTCTATAGGTGAGGGAAATATGTTCGACCATTGCTTCTGGAATACAACCTCTTCACAATTTAAGCGTTTTGCACAAGCTGACCGATAATATTGACAAGAAATTAGAATGGGCTCAATTTTGGATTAGAAGAGGACTCTTAGGTAGGTACCCCTTTACTATTTATCAACGCAACTCTTGTATGCATGTATTGTTGTACCTTTGTTAATGAATGCACACAGTGATGATCGCTATTGCTATTCTGTTTTAGCATTGGAGAAAGTTTTGCAGCAAAGCGCAGGAAAATATTGTGTCGGGGATGAAATTACTATGGCTGATTGCTTCTTAGTGCCTCAAGTGGCCAACGCTTATAGGTAAATGTTCTATATTATCTTAATTAATTCTGTACTCATGCTACAACAGCATTAGAATAAACATTCATTCCTCTAAATCTACTGTAGGTTCAAAGTGGATGTAGCCGATTTTCCTATATGTATAAGAATAGATGTCACTCTTGCTAAAGATTCTGCATTTAAAAGAGCACACGCGTCATCGCAGCAAGATTGTCCACCAGAAATGTACTCCAAGATTTAAATGAACATGTATATGATTTTGATTATAGTATAGTATATTGATTTTGGGAATTGCAAATAAAAATTGGAAGTACGAAGTGGTACTACATTTCGAAAGATTTAATTAAATTCATCGTGTTAAACATCATTTATTCTCTTTTTTAGGAAAAAGCTTTCAATTAATTATAGCACTAAAAGACATGTTAATTCGAATTCGATTTGCATTTCTGATTCCTAAAGTACATGAATATTAACATTAATACTATGGAATATATTGTGTGACGATGACTGTTAGTTTGTCAGTGTCAGTACCTCCACCAAAGACCTTTATTACGGAACAGTCGAGATAAAATACTCTAACTGGAAACTGAAGAGAACTTATCCGTTCATCACGGCGCGAACGAATTCTTCATAATGAACATTTCCCTGAGAGTCCTCATGGCCGGTCAACAACTGCTCTACTTCCTCGTCTGTCAATTTCTCTCCTGTAGGAAAAATTGCAACAATTCAGACATTTTTATAATACATACGTACTAC
Organism: Pogonognathellus longicornis; assembly: GCA_034694085.1. Taxonomy (NCBI): domain Eukaryota; kingdom Metazoa; phylum Arthropoda; class Collembola; order Entomobryomorpha; family Tomoceridae; genus Pogonognathellus; species Pogonognathellus longicornis. Next base: position 17,480 of record JAQFYB010003364.1, on the reverse strand, counting down.
ATTATACAGTAAAATTAATATGTGCGTAGTTATAAGTTAGTATTTAGTATGAATGTAGTTTTACCTAGGGTGGTAAGCAAGTGCCTTAATTCGGCAGATGAGATGTATCCGTTTCCATCTTTATCAAAATGTCGCAGACCTTCGATGAAATCCTCAGCAGTGTCATTACTCCTGTTCTTTGAAATGGACGAGTAAATAGGTAGAAATACTTCAAAACTGATACGCTCATCTAAAATCATAAAATACGTTATTACATTTTGAGGGCATTAACAGTACGTAATCGTACAATAAATGTTGATAATACATGCATTGATTACACAGAAGTTTTTATAGTACATCGCTTACGTAAAATAGAATATTATGATTCTTAAACAACCTGAATATCATATCATAAAAACAAATTGTTTTTAGATTTGTCTAATGCTACGTTTGCTTACATGTTGCAACATTATAGATTCTACGAGATGTGTTCGAGTGAAACATGATATCAATGAGTATTTACAGCCAGTCACTAACGATAAGACTGATTCAAGTAATTGGTTCATGAACATGAGCTACTGTAATCAATAATATACATACATACATACTTACAAAATCTACGATACATATTATAATTCAATAAAACTGAGGATTAATCATAATCAGATACTTCTACAACAGTAAAGAAGTAAAATATAAATATTATTACTTTTCTGTGATCAAGCATCAATAAAGGGACCACAATACAGTATTTATTGATGCAATTTTGGAATATCATTAAAATTACCTAAAATCCCTATACCTATATATACATTTAATGGCATTTTATATTTTGTTAAACTCTGTATTTTAAAACTAGTTGCTTTAAACTGAACTATATGAGAATAAAGAAAAAAAACTCTCTAGGTTATTGAAATCATATTGTAAGCCTAACTCATAAAAGTAAACAATTAACACTGATTGTATGTAGTTGGGTCTGGTGTGTTAAGTCCCTCATGCCTATAATCGTATTTATAACTGATTTGATGTTCTTAGTACATAATGATTCAATTCAATTTGTTTCAGATCTGTTTGTAAGATTTCAAGTACGACTTAAATCTGCATAGCAAAATTAACTTTAGATGGCTGAGTTCAAGTACAAAATAATGTAGCTACCGCAACTTAATAACTACTAAAATGTAGTTAGTAAGTTTTGGTTGTCTATTTAGCATTTAAAAATAGTAAGTGTAGAAATTAGGAATATGTTAAATATTAATCAGGATAAATATGTCATCTTAACGAGGAATCTTTATAATCATTTGTTAGTAAGTACAATTTTCATTGAATTGTTTTGAGACATGCATATAACACAGTGCTCCAATGTTTTACCTGGCCTGTGCTGATGTGTTAATTTTTTAACATCACTTTCAGTTGGATTTTGGCCCAGAGCTCGGAGGACATCACCCACTTGGTTAACCTGAATTTTTCCATCACCTCTGTTATCAAATAGTTGAAAAGTTTCTTGAAATTCCTCTTCGCTGTATCCAGACTAAAAATTATAAACACATCGGTATGATTTCCCTTCACACTTAACATTTCTATAATAATATATCATTTTTGAGCTAATTTTTGATTCTTTTATGCTTTTCTTTTACGTAGTGAAAACATTCTGGAAATCTTTTTCCGATCAGATAAAAATAAGAAAGTGTTTTATAAACTTACCATCATTACAAAAAAGTACTGTGCAACAGTGAGAGAGCTTATTAGTGAAATATATTTGATTAAAGTCCGCAATCGTCCAGTCTACAATTAAAAACAGAAAACAACAAATAAATGTCAAAAATTTAACACAATTTTAATTAAATCGTCCCTTCACCCTTAGCTAACTAAATGTGTCATTTTAAGTATAAATAGCTATTATATTCAACATATAATTGTGACTATTTGTGACAAGTGTCAAACCACTAGAAGTTATTTATACACAAAATACTAACAAACTTACAACGTATATGTATTTCCAATGACTCATTTAGGACTTTTATATACACATTTATTTGCAATCCATTGAATGTTCAACATCTGATGTATAAATAGTACAATAACTACCGTAATAATTTGATTTTTAAATAATTTAGTTTTCAAAATACCTTAATAATTGGCAAACGTCGCTATTCACGGGGGAGTCAATTAGAAGACGTCAAAATAATTAACAGTTGGTTCTAAGTTTGGCCAAAATTCAAGAGAACAAAAACAGAACGGATGTTAAGATTTGCTGAGTGTAGCAATCGCAATGTTGATATAAGTTGAGGATTGGTCGGTGGACGTATAGAGCCTTATATGGATGGATGGAATAGAAAGGATGAAATAAACATGACACATGCACTCACTTCACATACACAGAATGCCACACAAAAAGCTTATTTACGCTTATATGGACATTAGAAATAACCAAAGGTAAATTGAACTTTCAACCAAACTACACACACAAAACCAATCTACTTTCACTTACCGTTTCCTCTAACTTGTCAGATTCCTCCTTACATGACAATCCTAACATAAAATATTTTCGTCCGTGTAGTGTAAGCGTGTCCTCAATAATTTATAAACCTTAACAATTATAGCAAACAACATACAGTCTTGTTAATTAATTTCGAATTTCTATTATTTTGTTTCTTGAATTCGGGCATCTAGGATGTCTGTGTGACTGGTATTATTCTAAACAAATTAATTTCATTGTCATGAAAATTTTTGCGATATATGCGATAGGAGTTGAGGATCCTCGTTTGTGAGACTCCTGTTTTCTCTTAACAAGGTGTGGCGGATATGATGTAATGTAAACGTTAATCCGTTGCAATTCTGTATTGAAGGGGTCAGAGAGGGTATTTGCCCCCGAAATCTCATTTACGTTGATATTGGCCCGCATTAGCGCAATTGTTACATCCTATGCGCGATAATGAACACATTTGTACGTCTGTTGGGATTTTGCTCCGACCGAATTTGAGCCATGGATACAGCCATGGTCCATTGAATGTACAAGGAAAATACGTGAAATGAACAATTGAAACAAATCCAAATGTAATCTCTCCATATACATTATACCATATATATACTACCAACCGTCATGTCACAGCTTACTTTTTAGTTTGTACATCATAAACAGCACAAGGCAACCTAAGGGTGATTAGTGCTTACTGCTTTCCTTACTATAAAAACCAAGTAAACCGTTTTGTCTCTAATAAATGAGTACACAAGAGTACACATTTTACCTATACCGCTGAATCTATGGTTGGGCTCATACCATCACATTAAATTACATGCATACCAATTAAAAAATTATGAACTAATTCCTTAGAAAAATCGTTGGATATTATGATTTATAGATTGCTGATTTAAGAACATATGATTGAATTAATAATTGATATTATGTTATAAATGTGTATGTATTATAGTATATTATTATTCATTATTATTCATTGAGGTCATCTATGCCCTATAATGGTAAAGCTTTCCTTTGACTTTTTCAAACAGTGAACAGTAAAGCATCGAGTTTACTTGATACTATAGAACATTTGTGGTCGAAAAGCTATAAACGTTACTGAACTGTAGATTATTCAGTAAACATTGCTGATAATATTTGTCTAATAATGTTGCTAAATGAAAATTGCTAATATGTATAATATGTGGAACGGAAGGGTGTAATTTATTAATGTAATTTTTTAATTATCATTTATGTTGTGTGCAATAAAAACAATTATTTACGAGAACTTTTGAAAACTACCATAATAACAAACAGAGTTATGGGGAATGCTGTAATTTCGTTTGGAGTAGTCTTATCATCTTGTAATCTTATCAGTTTTGACAGTTTTTTAGTCACCATCTGTCTCACCCTCGTCACCGCTGTTTTGTACTTGAAACTTGAAACAGTTGGATAGTTGAAATGTTGACAGCAAAGTTGTATGTGAGGGTGGTAGCGCCACCTGTTGTATATGAACAGTTTATGTGGAAGATAGTTTTAAAGAGACTGTTTGTGTACATCGCAAAATATTAAGGGAATCTTTGTATACACACAGCATTTGACAGTACCTACTTTATTCTATACGTAATACGTATAGCGCAGTAATAAAAATATATTCTTATCATCTGATTTGACTTTTATTTTGCTTTACCCTTCAACAGTTTTACGAGGAATTTTTCACGATTTTTGTGACGGTTTACTTAATTTGTAAACGTTTACAGCTGGATTTGAGATATGTCGTATTTTGCCAGCTAAATTCTGACGAGTAACAGAAGGAAATACTTATTTTATCAACTGTAAACAAATGAATAATATGGAGTTGCTCTACGAAATTAAATCCGCCGGCTCCACAGAAGGGGAAAGAGGTACAGGTCCTAAAAGGTACAGTGGTAGTGTAATTGGATACTCTCTTTACATTAAATTAATATTATAATAAGATAGATAACTTTAAAAATCTGCCGTAAATGCAGAAATTGTTTTATACAAATGTAAATCATTTTCTAAACGCTGTTTGTTACTATATGTTAATAATCGGTTTGAAGTATAATTGATTTGTACTAATTAATAATGTGGTTTGACTTGCAGAGTGATTCCTCAACGAACTCCAATATGTACTGTATCCAATCGAAATTTAGTTGCCTTTACATCTTATGTTGACTTAAATGTAAAGCCTAACGACTTTTCTCAACATGTGGGTCCTCCGTCTTCAAGTTCCGGTTCACATGTTTACGTAGCTGATTTAAATACGCCTTGGGAATGTCATTTGTAAGTATATAAAGTTTCGAATTCCTTTAAAAATTTTGTACACATTTAAAAAACTGATATTAATTTTTTGAATTTTGTGTAGGGTTAAAAACAGTACCCCTCAAATAGTGCACTTACATTGGGATCATACTGGTGTCAAACTTTTCGTGGCTTCTGAAGATGGTAAAGCGGAAGTGTATGGCATGATGGACCATCTGCTTAATAAGTGGCACGTTTTATATGGGACGTCGTTTGATGGGGAGCCAATATTAAGTTCTTGCTGGCTGAGTATTCCTAGACGGGTAAATACAACATAATAGTATACCTATATCTAAACATAAGAATAAAATTATTTATATTGTTGATGAAATGCTGTGGAATTGAAATATTGTGATCTACAACATTTTGTTCCCAAAATGTAGGTTTACGTCATTCAAGACAAACTAGACTGCATGCAATACAGTGACAAATACCATGTAAGTTTGCTGCCTAGTACTAGAGGATTTGGTGGAAAAGCTTTAGAAGGATGCGTTATTGTCACTGCAACAGGTTTAGTGGGTGCAATGGTCAGTTGTTATGAAGACCCATCAAAAGTTATTGTTGCAGTTGAAAAAATGGTAGCTGTGAGAAGCCGAATCGTATGTACCGATATGGGTTATTCTAAAGGTATATTTAAACATTTAATTTGCAGTTTTTTTGTACAATTACACATAATATTGTGTAGTTTTTTCAGCAATAAAACGTTCCATCTTGTAATTGACATTTCAGATGGAGAAATTGTTGTTGTGAGCAGTAGCGACAAACTTAAACAGCCTGTGCAGCTAAATCGCATATCTGTAAAACTGGTTGGATGTCGAGATAAAGCCGAAATTACTGTCAGTGCATCACAAAGCTTGTTTTTGCCTCATTTTCAAGGTGATGAATTGTTTTCAGATCATTGTTACATGTGTGAATCTTAGATTTACTTATTCATAATCATGGATATCAATAGTATATCAACATATATTATTGTTTGTTTCAACAGAACATACAATCTCGTCAGTCAAGTTTGTAAGTAAAGCCAGCACGGATAATCTTTTGTTGTCATTAATCAACCCAGACAACGGCTCAAGTCTGATTTTATTATATGAGCTTGTAGCTCACCCAATTGCCTTGAAACCCAGATTTCAGTCTAGCAATGACATGATCAGTACTTCGGTAAGTTTGCTACGTCCGCTACTTACACTTAGCATTTATTACAGTTTCAGTTGTTATTTGATTAGTGATTGTTTGATAAGCTTACTGAAGTTTTTTTTTACTATTTGACTTATTTAATAAGTATGTTCAAGTAATGCAATCGAATATTTGGCATACTCACAATTCGCACATCAAGTTACAACAGAATTTTATATTTGTAGTGTTATGAATATAGTATTATCTAACTTTATTTAAAGTAGCAGAAAATTAGCAGGTACGTTAGCAAATAATAATCTCACATTGATCTCTTACTCCTTATCTAAAACCAGAATTTTATATAAATATTAATTTGCTTCATTTAAGAAATTGTTCGACACAAATAACGACACAAATAACTTTGAAATGGTTGACATATTTAATGTTTGATTTGTTGAAGGCAAGTAGTTTGAATACTCTCACATGGCGTCTGCAAAAAAATGACTCATCTGACATTTAGTATTGAATATACAATAAATTTTTTTATCAATTTTTAATAAATGGATAATAATAATATCATTCAGAAGCTTTTTATTGTTATAAACATAATTTTATTTTTATTGTGTATTCAGTTCAGAAAAACCAATTGCACTTATTAGAAAAACACTGTTTACACTTGCATTGTGCTCACATAGAATTCAATGATGTTTATTAGACAAACAAATATTTATGCAGCTGCTTTTGATTTCTCTTTACCAATTCAAATATTCTACTGTATTAGTAATTAAGGGTATCATAATAATATCATTATCATAAGTGACCTACCTAGATATTTAGTTATCTAATGTAGAGTAGAGGTACTACACAATGCATGGTGTTACGATTGATTGTACTGCTAGAATATTCTCACAATTAATAGCGTAATGGTTATAGTTATACCCTTAAATTTTACATACCTAGTTAGTAATTTTCTTTTTGTGCACCAACTGTCAATATTACACTCTACTAAATTGTTATGGTACTCGATTTAATGGACAAACTGGTGTAGTTTTAACTGAAAATAATTGTAGCTTAGTTTACAACTACATTATTATTTGCTGGTTTTTTAGCGATGGCAGCAGACGTCTCAAGTACAATTTGGATCTTCTGTCATAGAAATGTGCAGTCTACCATTACACCTTTTGTCTTACACTACAATGCATTCGTTTGGAGGAATGCAAAACCAAAATTCTATGCAAACCCAAAGTCAGCAGCAGGCAAATGCAGTAATGACCCCATTGACAGCTTTAAGTTTATCTAATGGTTCCGTCGTACTGCTTCGATGTGATAATCTTCAACAGGTGAGACTTCTAGTAAATGATATTTTTACTAACATGCAACATGCAGCAGTGTAGTCTTATACAATAATACTAGTCTAGGTATATTATGAGCTTAGGTATGTACATATAAATTATTGGTATTATTTGCTGCGATTTTGAGTTCAGAATATAATATAAGTAAAAATTGTCTGAATTCATGATGTGTGATATTTACATGACATTGATGAGATTGTATAATGTATTTTGTCTTGTAATTTGCTTTGTATCTTATGTTTGATACTTACCTATTTCTAAAACCATGAGAGTTTCTACAATTGACAATTTTGGGTTTTTATGATTGTATTAATGGTGTCTCGTTTAGTTTAGTTGAGCTGTTGTGTAGACATTTAATAGCTTCTGAAAAGTGATAACTTGCTGGCTTTCTAATTTTCTATTTTCGATTATTCTTTTCCTTCAGAAATCTTCCTTTGTTTTTGTAGATGCTTTAGGTTGTTGAGTGTTAATGTGTGCACTCAATGATCATTATGTGTGATTTTTAAGGGAATTTATTCAGTACCATTCTGTCGTAATGGTTGATTGTAAGAATGAAAGTGAAATGAATTTTTTGCGTTCTGTATGATTTAAGTCATGATTTCATGGTGTTACGTGGCTCTTTTTATTTGCAATTATTTAACTTGGCTTAAGATGTTTTGTTAAGCTAACTGTGTGATTCTATCTGGATGACATTGTACATTTTACGTTCCGCTTCAATACGTTACACTTTTTATCGGCAACGTGCGCTTGCTTGATTTAATTGTGGAGGATTTTTGCGGTCATTGACTGACATTCTTCTTTATGTAGTAACATTACCTAAACGATTAGTTGCGCAACAATTCACGTAAAGTAGGTATATCGGTTTGTATTATAAAACATTGTTCGCCCTTTCTTCTTTGTTGTACAATTTTATGTTATTAATGCATCTACACCTAATATTGGTTCTTAGGCCTTGCAAGTTGTAGAGTTACAATCACATAATAAGTCCCTATTTAGTATATACCTACAGTATTTACATACTAGCTGTAACACAAACGGAAATGAAAGTTTCTAAGTAATAATAATTAATTTCTGTTTCATTTTTTGTATAGGTTGGGGTAATAAATCCCACTTTAAATTACAAAACTAGCAATATGTCTGGTACGGCGAATGTCAACTTGAACTTCCCAATGAAACGGGAAAGGGAGCGCGATGATGTTTGTGATGCTAAGCAAGCAAAATTCAGTTCCTTTTTTAGTAACCCCAGCACGAGCTTAAATTCAACAAACTGTCAAGGGGTTACTGGATCAAATTTTAATGCTCCTTATGTGTCTATGCAATTTACCTGGAGCGGTTCACTTCTTGTTGCATTGGATAACCAGTCTCATTTGCACGTATACAAAATTCATCCAAATATCGATGCAAGTAAGTGATGTTTCCATGTCTTGTTATTAGCTATATAACATGGTGATTTACCTCACCCTAATACAAATACATGTTGACTTACTCAAGTTAAATGAATGTTTCCTTGATAGGTACTGCAACCACTTTAATTGAGTTAAGTATGATTGGCGGTTTGGATCCTTGGGACGTGATGATGTGTGTTCGTCAAAATCTTATTGAAAACATAACAGATCGTTTAAGTGAAACTTTCGCAAGACAACCTCCTCCTGTACAAAACCATTATAATGTTCGAATACTCGTTATCAAAGCTGCATTGTATAGGTATTAATTTAGTATTATAAGACATATATACTGTAATCTATACTTAAACATTATTGGCTGAAACTGCCTTAATGAGAAAAGTTAAACATCTGAATATAATGGTTGAGAATGTGAAATTCTAAGCATGTAATAATCAAAATGTCTCATTATTGTTGTTTATTTTTACCAAATAGACTTGCTTGTGGCGGTACTGCACGTACAAATGATCAGCAAACCCTTTTAACACTTCATTTGGTATCTGGAGCTTTAAAGTCGCTTTTACGACCACGAGATCTCTCATCCCATGATAAAGGACCGGCGGAATCTTTATCAGGTAGGCATTACCTTATAATTGTCTTAAAATAAGTGTTATATACATTGATGTGTGATACCTGATCAATTGATGTGTTATTGAAATCTCAATTAACAGGGTTACTGAGCGCAAAAGGTGAAGCCTTGTCTGATATTAACAAAGTGCTTGTTCACATCGTACCAACAGAATATGCCGTTGAAGCATCAACATTACAATCTGTGCAACAGTTTTTGCAATGGTGCGCAGACTTAGCATTGAAGCTACTGGCTACTTTGCCAGACTTGAGACATTCGCGTGCTCCAGGGGTATGTATTATGTTCAAAAGTCCAATTATAGTATTAGTGATCCATTTATTGTTGACATGAAATGCTAAAAATCGTTAAAATTATATTTTAGATACTAAAGGCAGATGTAGCTTACAATTTAGACAGGTCATTTATGTGAGATATGTTTGGACGCATAGCCTATCAAAGGCGAGTATTTTTGACAGTTCTCTAGAGCTATAGCTCATATAATATATCCCATTGCCTGTAGGTGAATACTATCACTAAAGTTTCTCAATTAAGCATTAAAACAAGCACTATTAAATAATAAATCATAAATAATAAATAAATAGTAAGTAATAAGTACAATTATGTCTCGTTATAGAATCTTTAGGAAATGTAAATTACTGTGTTTTTCTATAATTTTAATACTATCCCATGTTGAAACATTATATTTGCTTACGTAAGCAAAATTAGAATTTCTAAGTGAATTACATGGGCAATTAGTACTTTGTTTCGGTTCTTTTACTGTACTAGTTGCCTCATTCATTCGCAGAATGAGGAATCATGTTGTAGGTATTTGCATGGGTTGGTGAAACGAAGGTGAAAAACCTTGAACAAAGTGAAATCATGACTCGTGTTAAGTTTGGAAGGTGATTTCTGTGTTTTAGTACCTACTTAATGTAATTTGTAATTTTATTCTGCTTTTGTGTTTCTGTAGTGGGAAGTATGTCGAGATTCTAAAGCAGTGGGAACCTTACGTGAATTGATCGTTCTAATGCGGATCTGGGGATTAATTCGTCCGTCTTGTTTACCGCATTTTCGGAAAACTTCAGAAAGTTTGGATGTTCTCCCATTACTTTTCCGGCTTCTGACTCGATTGTCCGTAGCTCCGCACGACCCTGATGAGTCATTAATTGGTAAGCGAATAAATTAAGCATATTATGCTACTCCGCTTGCAACAGGCTAAAAGAATGGCTTGCTTACTTTTGACACATAAGTAACTCGATTGGCAAAGTTAAGCATTTCTGTACCTTTTCTTTCTTCTATTGTATTAAGCCGCTACATATTCGTTGATTATTGAAACTGGAATTTACTTAGAACGGAAAGATTGTAAAATCACATTACTATATACTTATACCTAAACATTGATGGCATATTAATGTACTAAAAGAAATTACATTCTCTCACTGCTTGAGCAACTGTATTGTAGAGAAACAATAGTAGTTCATTGGTTTCTAATATACATAAATGACTACAAGTAGAGCTACACATACAATCGTACACCGCAATAGAGGGAAATGTAGCCTTGTATGTATCACAAATGTGTTAGAACTATTTTATAGTGAATGACAAATACATTGCATTAGTGCCATGTTTTAGATTCTAGAATGGGAACCGACTTCCGTTGCTTGATCTAATAATATATTCTGCCTATGTAATTAATTTCCCATTTTTATTACTTAGTTCAACAAAAAGAATTGAGGTCACCTCCAAACAAATTATGTGATTCCCAAACTTAACAATAGTACTTACAGGTTAGGTACTTCATGATTTGAATTTATGATTGTCCAATTGATAATTGAGGATTTTTTTCCTGAAGTACAAATCTATACCTATAAAATATTCCAGATGCACACGAATAAGTGTTTTTCTTATTTTACTGCGATATTCATGTATGTATTACCAATATTATTTATGATAGACTGAAGGAAAAAAATTATATTCAAACCTATATTACACCGAGTCTTGTACAAAGCATGTTATACGTGTCTTCGTTTTGTCATGTCCATGAACTTCTACACAACCTTATCTATTCATCCATGCATGGCAAAGTTCCTCAGCATAAAAAAAATCTCATTTTTCAGTAAGTGTAATGTTACATAGTTAATAGTTAATTCACACTGTTTCCTCACACAGTCGTTGAATCAACTGCAAGTGTCAAATATGATTGCTTTTCATTATCTGCTCTGATACATACACGACACAATTTTAAGTGTTTTAATATTACAATGCATCTTCACCTTGTCCAGTCGTCAGCATAATAAAGCTCAACTAGAATGCATGAATTCAGTAGCATCATGAATAAGGCATCTGTTCAATAGATTGAATTGCCCCATTGAATGCAATGTTCTGTACAAGATGCATTATGTATAGCAGCAGCACAGCGAACAAAATGTCAAAGTAAATCTCATCCCAAATCCAAACCGCTTACATACTACATTTAGTAGGCAGTGCAGTGGTAAACAGACATCATGTATCTGTGTTTGAATAATGTCTAGACAATAAGCGGGTAGTTATTGCATTACGGTTACTACAGTCTCATACTCATAACCAAGTTTATTATGTTTTGTTGCCAGATAAGTTACTTCCATTTTGTTCTTCGGCCTATCAATGTGTCATTACTTAGATTGACTGTGTGATAGTGGCTCAGAGAAACGATGAATATTCTACTGACTATTTAGCACCTAAAAGAAATTGACGAGAACAGACACTGAATGTAATGAAGAATTAGATTGAATGTTCAAGTGGAAAGAAAGAGAATTCACAGTTCACATGTGTTGAGCACATTAGCCACAATTGTCACCACAAAATAAAACAGAAGCATTAAATTATGCCTAAGCAGGGAAATAGTGCAAAGTCTTAGACTCTTAAGAAAAGAAATGAGGCGTAATGAAACATTCATGACAATCATACAAAACACTCCATCACTACATCAAATCAACCACCTTGTAGTTGCACACTCACAACTTTAGAAACTTACTGCGTCAAACGACTTAGTATAATGTTATCTACACAGATATCTTTAAGCTACCTGAGTACAATTTAATGTCACAGACATTCTTTTGAAGGATCATTGTCATGCTTGTATAGTATAACAGTTGGTGGCATGTGCTTATAGACATCTAATGTCGACATTATGTCAAGATTTGAACATTTACTTACATAAGCATTCTGTCCTCTTCAGTTAATGTTTAAACATCATGGGTGACTAAAGATGATGAATGGAAAAGAACTAGATGACATATTTTTGTACTTTGTATTGTTTGTATGCCTTGCACCGTGCAGCAGATCACGGGTATATCTATTTTTAACATTTGGAATAATATTCTCAGATGATCCAGTTTCGTTTGAGCTACGGAGTCAATATTAATATTTAGTGCAATTATAATCATGTTATTTATTTACTACTAAAATAGCTTACAAATTGCACACGAAAAGATAAAAACTGAAAATAGGTCACCTATTTTGTGTTACAGAAATCAGAAAATTTTGGGGATACAGATTTTTGTTTTTTTCAATTAAATTACAATTACTCCCAACATTTTCAGCACCTATAATATTATATACCTCTTGTAGTGTTTGAAATTTTGCTGTATGGTCGTATGTTTTGCAGTTTCAAATGTCATAAAATTTCACATTGAGATACTACTCTTTCGTGACGGGGTATGCATAAGAAAGTGCTAATAAAATATTAGCGTAAACGCGTCGATGGAATGTATAATTTGTCAGTACATCTAAAACTTAAATGATGAGTTTGTTTTTGTTAGCGAGTATCTTACACGCACTTAGTTTCAACATTAATACCGCAACCCTGACTCTGCTTCAGGTTTCACCAACATTTGCACTTTTTTATTATCAGATGCTGTCTATGTTCATTGCAGTCGGTCGTGTTCACTCATTCCTATCAAAATAATATTATGTGAATTGAGTATGAAGGAGAATCGCCTTCTTAAAATTATTTCCGTAGGACCTAGACTTATCTAGCTACATACATTAGTTATGTACGTATTATTACCATGTTGTTAATTAAAGTATTGTTGTGTGCGTGTGCACTATTTAAAGAGTGCAAACGTGGATGACATTCTAACGTGTTATGTAAATCATCCTTCATTTGAATGAGAAATACCTAACTATTACTATGTCTATGGCCTTTGCAATTTAAATGAAGCAAATGATATACGTAGGAGTAAGTCAATGAGTGGTCAGTCTGTATGTGTTGTCTTTACTTGATTTGTATAAGAACGCCTTGGATGCTCTCAGAGTTATATCAAAACATTAATGCACATTTCTCCATATGGAAGTATTCCAAGATAAGGCAAATAGCCTTAGCCGTGATATAGTGCATTGGTATCTTTCCTTGTTTTGTATTTGTATATAGACATTACATTGTGGGAGTTTCCTTTACATGTTGGCTGCATCGAGTCTCGAGAAAAGAGGATATTGTGTGGTTGCATATAAAATAATACTTTGTAGCTTCATTATTTACTCACTTATTCACAAACTGCTTTCAGTATGTTCTGTACAAGTGTATTTTGAGACTACAACAGACACCACAAACGCTACTAATAATATTGTTGTTAAAATGTTAACATTATAAGTAAAAATATTTACTTCAATTTGGATTGATCATTTTTTTACTCGAATGTTCTACTAGTATGTACTTTAGTTTGTACAACTGGATTTTGTTGTATGTGTCATTTTTGTTCAGGATAGATATAGAAGGAATTTTCAGATTTTTCTAGAGATAGCTCTGGAGAGATAAGGGTCCCCTTTTGTAGTACAAAGGTCCTGTTTGAACTGAAGGAACTATCAACGGGAGGGGATTCGGGAGACAGTAGTACTGCAGGGCTTACATACATGGCGTGCTCACGCAAAGATGTTTAACCGTCTTTAGGGTTCAATGTGGAATGAATGGCCTTCTAAGAATCAAGTGAACCATTTATCTACATATCCATCCACCCTCGGGTCTTTTCCGGACGTTGAACATAGAACTTTGTATGGCTTGGTGGTGTTAATAATATTTCCTACTGTGTAACTTCGGGGGCTGTTTATATGGATGCGTACCTACTTAAACCAGGTTATGTGTAGCATGTGATGTTGCTAGCTAAATAGAACTACTGTTGTGTATGCGTTTCTTACACAGCTTTAGTTTGTATTGTATGAGGCATAGTTAAACTTATAGTGTGGTTAGGTTAAACTTATGACATTCTGACTCGATGTCTCTGGAGCTTGTATTTGCTCACGCTAACTTATAGTTGCTAGTTTGTACAAGTGCTTCTATTACTGCTAACACAAATACCTACATCAGTATTATAATATTGCTGCTTGGTGTAACTAACATTAGTTGATATAGTTGTAGTGGTGTTTCAAGTTTATCGTTCTGGTGGAAATATCTGAAGAATACATATTTTGTTATTAATGCGTCTCTGTTGCCGTTCTGTTGTGTACGTGGCTATAATTGAGTGCGACTCGACGTAGACTTTCAACCACTATTCTATCCTATATGTATGTGGTTTTAGAAATAGTGTAGTCTAGTACAGGACAGACACATGTAATTGCTCTCCTCCTAGTTTAGAAGAGTCTAACTGTTATGTTGTTGTGTGCTGCTGTCATAAATTCGTGAAATGAAATTTCTATTGCATTGAATTGAAAAACTAGCAGTGGCAGGAGCAACAGCGTGGAGAAAAAGAATAGCGAGAGTTTAGTAGTGTTTTTGGCCGGAGAGACGGCTCTAGTGGTATTGAGAGTGTCGTTTATTTCTTGTGTACTATATACTAAAATCCTTTAATTTCTTTGCGTTAATTATCACTAGTATATTCTACATGGACATATAAATTGCCGGGACTTTAGATCAAAGTGGCTTCATGGATTAAGTTGCAGTACATGCATAAATAAATTTAATATCTGCATTTGCAAGGACTCTCGGGAATTTGTTCAATGTCTGACTTTCAACTTATATGTCAAACAGGAACAGAAACTCATTTGTGGAAACAAACAATTTCTGCACTCAACTTGTCGTGGTTAGTTATATTTATGTTTGAATGAATCTAAGCACAGTTTTATTCTTAATGGAACTTGATATGAGTTAATCTTCATCTGATATTGATCTCACAAATAGATACTGCTACTAGATTCAAGAGAAAGTCTCTCGATAGGATATTACTGATACTTCCTTGTGGACTCAGGCTTCAAAACGAATCTGATTTCGCCTACACATTACATTTGCAACCATGGGAAAATCCCAGAGCAAGGATCATTATGCTAACAATCACTTGAATAAGCCTCGTAAGTTTTGTTTATTTGCGTCATTTAGCTCAAATTGAGTAATACAGTTATAAAATATATTTGTGTATTCGTAAACTCAACTCAATAATCCACTTGTTTGTCTTTGTCTATACAGTGTATTTTCTTAATGTCATAAAAATATTAACGATAGAAAGCAGTGATAGTGTGACAGATACGGTGTTATCAAACGGTGAGATATAACGCTAAATGTGTGGTGTGTATAACTGGATGCAACAACCTGTACTTTCAGCCTTTATGCATATCTACACCTACATAGTATATAGCATTGTGTTTTTTTGCACAATGCATTGCGTAATAAAATGATAGTTTCATCTCTAATGCCGTTGTAAGCTTGAGATTCGTATCCTTTTGTCGCATATTCCCCAAACGCTTTAATCATCTTTATAGCAGATTGTTCTATTTGATTAATAACAACTTACTACTTATAAATGGGTGTACTATGTACATTGAATTCAAGTAGTGTAAGGTTACAAACATACGGAAGAGCTTAAATGGACTCCGTCATTCGATATTATGGTTCTCCTGAATGGATACTAAAATTGGTTGTGTTATTGAAGTATTTATATGTTTGATTGAATTGAGTTTACGAATAGTACAATGTCACAGTGCCTGATGGATTTGTATGTTCAGATATACAGTCTATAGGATATGACGAAAGATTGGGAGTAATTCGATAAGTTGCATTAAAGTTGCATATTATATTTTGTGTTTGGCTTAACTCGCAGATGAGTATGTTGTAAGCGGGGTGGTTAATCCGCAACTACAACACAAAGCAACGCCGCCACTTACGGCAGCGTATGCCGGCTTCATATTTGCTCTGGTCTTCGCAGGATTGATATTGTTGTTAGTGATGCTGGGAATGTGGTTGGATTGCCGTCGTAGGCGAAAAGATGAGAAAAGCCGTGCACAGAAAAAATTGCCCGGAAAGTTATACCCTGACATAAAAGACGGCTCTACATACAGCGAGAGCATCACTACAACGGCAGAAGTTCAACCGAAACAGAATTTGCCACCCTTGTACTTTAATCCATCCGCTCCGAAAAAGGGGTTGACTTTTGGCCAATTCAACGTTCACCAGCAACAACCTTCAGACGGGTTCAGTTCTAGAAATGATTTGGGAGAGACATCCTCCAACACTTCCTCCACGCATGCAAACTCAACCGAATCCACTTTCAAACGAGCTCCGTCTCGCTTTGAATCTTTTACTTACGAGGACTATCATATTGAGGAAAGAGCTCCTTTGCAAGACTATTTGCACATTACGCCTGAAATTCAACGATTAGATAGCCTCCAGGAATTCGGCGATGAAAAAGACTACGATCGAAATGCTGCCACGATGCCCAGAAGAGATTCCTTAAAACCTACATCCATGCTTAAAAAGGATTCGGTCAAAACTGAGTCCCAACTTTGAGATTGTTTAGTAACTAACAAAAGTGGATTTTGAAGAACTTTGTTTGGATATATTTTATCTAATCAAAGTTAAGGATGACATAGAAAGTTACAAATATTTCTGTGTGAGCTACTTCGACATTAATTTACACAATGTGTTACGTTAGACTGTAGGCTGACTTTTTGACGATGTCGTATAATGTGTAACAATATCTATATACCCGAGAAACTTTTATTGTACAATCAGTTTTATCCCTGTATATCTTATGTTACAAATTGTAATTAACTTATTCCCTTATTTTTTCAACTACTTACATAGTACCTAACTTATATTCACTATACCTGTCCTTGTTGTATATTGTCTAAGTGTCCTACACATTATTGTTTTGTTTTATGCATATTATACTAATAGGTACTTGAATACCTATACTGTATAAGTAGTACCGGACAGAATAGGCAAGGCCAAAAAACGCCTCAGGCGAGCCATGCACTGGTATCAGGCGCACCCAAGCACCGATATA
>JAQFYB010003363.1:0-19793 GCA_034694085.1 Pogonognathellus longicornis | reverse complement strand
AGGGCTGGGTTGGGTTGGCATGCTGGAGGAGCCAGATAGGGTTGGGCTGGAAAAAGGCGACCCTCTAGACGCTCTACAGTATATTAGTAGCTTTCTTGTATGCAAATAAATATTAATACGTTTGTCCATTATCAACAATTACTTATTGTTAATACAGTAGTTGTTTGGTCGTTATGGTCAATTTTCTCAATCAAAATTAAAATAGTATTACAAGTATAGATACGTACTTAACTATCTTATTACATAACTTTGTTAGTAGATAGCTACTTATTATTGCATTTTAATGTGTAACTTATAAATTGAAATAAACAATATAAAAATACTTAGGCGACTAAAAATTATTTCTCCAAGTTCTCGATAATTATTTCATCTATTATTTTTCGATAACTGTCCACAATGTCCCTGAAAGGCTTAATTTTTAATGCCAAAAAAATATTTTTTTCAAAGAATGAGTGGTTCCTTTTATAAGGTTAAGGTGCTAGAGATATGCATGACATAGTACTGGCTAGGGTAACATATTATTCATGTCCTTCTACAACTCATTATGTGTGTAATTGTATATGAGATTTAAATAGGTTACTCTACTAGGAAAATAACAAAACAAATATATGTTTATTTAATATATTATACCGATCCGATACAGAGGTGGTCTGTTCAGAATACAAATCTCCATTAATTACATGATTACATCCCAGTTCGTTCAAAAGCCAAAGCTTCTCATCTGACAATCAAAATAAAGCACCTTTTCTAATGACAACTTAGGAGTACAAGAAATTGTATCATTTCGTTTATGAACATGCATGCTACAAATTAAATTCTTGTAGTGGTGTATTTTAAAAGACATGTATTTCAACAAATGTAAATCATTCACACAGATGTACACAGGGGCGTATCCAGGTCACACATCTGGGGAGCTAGAGCAAAAACTTGGAATATATGTCAATGTATCGCGTATTGGGCATATTTGGACTAAAATTCAATATAAAATGTATCAAATCCACATAAAAATCGAGCAAATTTGAAGCCGAGATATATATAAAATTCGCGCGTAGAGCAAATAATTTGATAAATTTGGGTCAAAATTAGCATAAAATACGTTAAATTCTCGCAAAGCTCGCAAAAGCTTTACAAATGTTTGAAATTTTATTGCAAAAAACTTCTTTTTTGGGAGAGACCAATTTACATATAGTGTAGAGTACAAAAATCCTAAGTCCCTGCCCCTAAATGCGCCATTGGATGTACATGTAATATTTTTACTGCTTGTAATAACAAGATAATATACCTAACAAAGCCAAAGAATGTCATTTTCATATCATCAAATGTTCTTCTTAAGAATTGAAATAATTTCGTCGTAGACGTAAATGTCAGCATTCTTTCCATATATAAAATCCAAGTGATTCCAAGTGTCCAATTTTATTCGAAAGTTTAAAATCACATTCGGCAAGTTACGAACAGTTTTCTGTACATCCTACAATAAAAAAATAAAATCAGTGCCTATGGATTTATTTAATTTATGACGTTTGTGAAACGTACCTCGGGCACTGAAAGCCAGTCATTCTCCGCCCACATGTTAACAACCCTTGTGGTAACCTTCTTCAAATCATAATTAGGAGGAACTAAACTTCCATATTTTTGTAAGTTGCCATTAGATCCATAGTCGTAGTAAGAGAATTTTCCGTTATTGATCCACTGATACCACTGGCTCAGCATTTTGATTGCCAGAGATTGTGGAGTACCACCAAGCATCATTGGAAGTATGAACTGCAATAATTAAAGGCCCAAGTGTATTTACATACAACTTCGTACTAATTTTAAGCTAAAATGCTAATTGTTGTTTATAGAGATATTATAATTGAATAGTTTTATTTATAGTTGAATTTATAAATAAAAAATTATTGTCGGATTTGCTGCATCTGCATGCCAAATTATAACACACTTTTAGTCAAGTTCAGAGAGCTTGTTTGTATCAAAGTTGGGAGATCTGACAATAAATATTTTATATATTCAAGATTTTAACCTGTCAATTGCTTTTTATGTGACCTTAAGTAATTAGATAATCTTTAAAAGGATTTTTGTATAAAATGTAAATTTAGTATTACGGGATTAGACTCAGCTTGATCGAAACCGGCAACGATATATAGGAAATAAGAACACACTCCCAAAATTCCAGTTTTAGCTTCAGGGTAGCACAAGAGAGGAAATAAAGATCTCATTATTGGAAACATAAATAGAGGCAAGCTTTCTCCGTGATTTAAGGCCGTCATCACTGTCTGTTATTGACAGCAAAAAGGAGTATTAGTAATAAAATTAATTTATATTCAGTTCATCGAAATAAAAAGTAATTGGTAGGTATATTATGTAATTATTTTATTAGCATTTTAAACTTACGTCTTGAACACTTGCCAAGGGAGCAAAAGCTCTAAGAAGTGGGCTTTTCGTATTTCCATTGTACGCTGTAGTTCCTAATAAAAATAAAATGTTAATTTTCTTGTTGTATTCAGGGTGAACGGAACCAAGTCCAAGGGCTACGGCAGTCCCTAATGAATAGCCTATCCAGTTCAATTGTTGCTGGTTTGTTACTTGAAGAATGTAATCAATAAGGGCAGGAGCGTCATATTTTATTACATCGTCCACTCTACATGTACATTCATAAAATAAACATTGTTGAAATTCATTCTAAATTCAAAATTTAACGCAAAACCAAAAATTAAAGTTTAAATTTTATTTAATTAAATTTCTTAATATTCAGTGTTGTAGCTACAGTATGTATTTCAATTATAATAAACAATAAATAAGATGAGAAAATGCAAAGCCTTACAAAATAAAGAATAATAAAGTTGCTTTTAAATTAAGAAACAGTTAGATATCATTTATGTGTATAATATCATTGAAATTGCATTTTTGCTATGCATGCAAATGCCAATAACAAAGAAAATTGGCAAGTACCTATATATTCTTTGCGATACTATTAAAATAATATAGTAATTAATCAATGAGTTGAAGTCTTATAGATAAAATATCCAGAATCCATTTTGTGCACAATTTTCTACTTAATTGTATTTTTTATACAAAATCACAAGGAAAAACCACAACACTTAATTTTAGATAGTTTTAATACATTACGTAAAATTCCAGTAGGCTGCATCTGTGTCTGCGTCGAGGGTTTTGTGACACCGAGAATAGCAATTGCCTCGAACGTTTGCCAACCAAACGTCATAATCAGCGTCGTACATTTTGTAAGCTAATACAATGTTATACCAATTTTTCAATAATGTTTTTAATGCTTAACAACGTATCAATTCAATTAATTTAGTATGGAAAGTTGAGTGTGATATTGTAATAGAAACAGTTATAGTAATAAAAATAAGTGAGAAAATGACATTTTGATATAACCTACCTAAAGCTTTCTTGCCGCAATTCATTAGAAAGTCTCTTGAACTCTGGAACATCCCATGAAATGCAACTACAACTGGTTTTCCTTGTTTTGGAATTCTATGAAGCTCCAAAATATATCCATCTTTCGTAGTAACTTTGTGAGCCTGGAAAGGAAAGCCTTTTCTTCTTATAAGCTCAGGCTGTGGATGACATGCAAAAAATTAAATGATAATATATAATCAAGAAATTAAATTTAAAATGCATACTTCGTACTAAATTAATATCTGTGTAAAAATATCAACATAAAATAATTTATAGAAAACTATTTACTTCAAGAAATTGAAAAATTACAACTTTCTCGACCGTGGCGTCGTAATATCAAAACTAATAAGGTAACCTCAAGTTTACTACATAACTGAGGAAATTCTAAATAAGTAGTCTATCTCTACGAAATTAATACTGTACAAATTTTGCCAAAACTCACAGCAGTTAAATGTATTTCATCGTTGACCAAACAACCGTCATCAGACACAGGCGACCCTAAAAGTCTTTCGTTTGAGTAAAAGTCGTTTATTGTCGTATTGCCGTCCAATTTTAATTCAGTCAAACGTTCGCTGTTACACACAACTGTATCAAACGCAATAATGAACAGAATATTATAATACGAAAATGCTTTGTGAGACCTTACTCCTAGAGCAAATGTATAATGATAGACGAACATATCGTCGAATGTATTGATACTTCATTTGAACTGAGTTAAAAATTAAAAATGAGACCTGCTTCATTTTCCACAAGGCTTGTATTCACATTTTCCAATCACGTACACCTTTACTTTTAGACCCGTTAAAAAGGACAATTTATTCAGTCATGCATTGTGCATTTTCTAATTAATGTTGTCGGCTCAGAGTCGCTAAAGACAAATTGGTTTACGTAGGAGTATGTGCGTATATCTTGCGTTACGTAGACCTTACACTTGTACAACGAGTGCCTTTAAATAGAGTTAGCGTTAACTGCACAAAGAATAGTAATTTTAGTTTTTTTTTATTTGCCACAAGAAAAGCTGTGGGTTCTCAACTAAATTGCATGTAAATAGATGCACCTGTTTTATTTGCGGCCACCTCTCTGTAGTTATAACTGTATGTACATTAAGTATAAAATTATACCTCTCGCGTGTAATGCTATATTTATATTCAATGTAGAGTTTTCGTCCGCATAATAAATTAGGGCAGGACCTAATATGTCTCCATCTTCTCTAACATCTTCACGCATTTAATGTGCCCGTAACTTCTTAATCTCTTAAGGAAACAATCATTGGTGGGATACAAAGTGTTATTGTTATTAGTATAACAGGTCTCATAATGTCTCATAATGGTAGATGTAATGTTTATGGATGATGTGTACCGTTTTCTGAAAGCAGTTAAGTAGGTGTAGGGTGGACAATTATAAAAACTGGATATATCCTCATTCCCTTTCTTTGCTTGTACACCAGTTAGAATATGAACACAATTACCTACTCAATTTAAATAATACTCACCTCTCACCAGTCACTATTATGAGTATGACAATGAGTAGGTATTTAAAATGCAATGCAGTCATGCACTTAATAATTGTGGCGTCTCAAAATTACGCTGTGTGTATTCAGTTTTAGGTACTTTCTTTTAATATGTGAATAATCATGAGCAAAAATTCCATGAAACCTACACTGAGAATGAGATCAATTGACCCGGAAATTAAGGCTGGGTTGACAATTAAGAAGTGGGGTATATTTCGGTCCACACCTGTCCTATTTATTCTGCGTTCGGCATCCCCTGCTTTAACAGTCCAGGTTTTTCAACGAATTATTTCAAATTTTTATACAACGTAGGATTTGTGAATGTCTAGCACACACCGAGTTAAAGATTTCTTGAGTACTCATTGTTGAATGAAAACGCTTTATTTGACATTGAACTAACAACACACTGGTTTACCGCGCAAGTCTTAATATTACTAGAGAATAATTATAAAGAGAAAGAATACGAATGATTTTGAGCTACTTCTGTAAATGGAAATGTAACGTGTAAGTACAAAACAAAATAATTACAATAATACCTAAACAACATGATAAAAAATGTAAAGTATCTTATAAATTGCAATGATTATTGGTGAAGTAACGTCATTCATCTCATTATGAAAAATAAGAGTATCACATCCCCTCCCCGGCAGTTAGGGCAGGGATTTTTTGCATACCTCGGTTTGATATGCCGCGGCAGCTTGCCTACCATGCATACTGGACAACTTTAAAAAATCGATTGTCCGAGTTGCCAATTCAAGAAAAACTTGTTAAACCTATAGACACTAGAACTAAAACCTACTCATAGGTGGTCTGCTTCATTTTTTTAGTGGCCATAGGCGTAGCCAGGATCTAGTTCCGGATAAAATTCGCGCGTAGCGCTTTTTGGTACTTATTTGGTATAATAACCTATTTTTTCCGGATTTCTAGAGGGGGGGGCGGATTGCCCTCCTGGCTACGTCAGTGATAGTGGCTACAGTGAGGAGATTTGATTTTACGACCAGGAGTATCCATGCAAGCTAGTTTGCAATACCAATACAATAATAATTAGCAAGAAATACTTTGTATGTTACGCAAGAAATAGGAGTTGAATAGGTCTTTGTCTTGATCTTATTGTGATGCAGTACAACTTTAACTTATCACTTATAGCCTCCTCGGTTGCATCATGATGTAAAAGTTTATTGTAATTTTTCCTCTCTCGATGTTGATTGTTGAGTACGAATAGAAAAATCGATAAAGAAAGTAATTTGTGCACGCGCGTCTTTCATGATGGTCAAAGTAGTCATTCCTTGAAACACGTGAACTCACCGTTTAAGAACATTTACTTTTATGGTGATTTTTTTCCCTAGGTTTATATTAAACTGGTTATTCACGAATATCCACATTATCAACTACATAATATGTACCTAATACAATACTGGGTAAAATAAACACAGACAGTGTCTAGGATTTATTATGTTTAGGTCCTCAAATGTTTATAATATTAGATTTTGCATCTGTTCATTATTGTAAAGCAGTCATAATTCTCTATCTAAGGACCTAAAATAAGAATATCAATATGTATCTGTATATGTATTATAGTTGCCCAAGTCTTTATGAGGTGGCAAATAACTGGCATAAGAACAGGATTCAAATACTTGGAATTTAGATTGCTATTTCAAATTTCACCTTACTGGGAATTATTTGAGGTTTTCCTGCTAAGTTGTTATTGCAGTATCCAGTTTTGCTGCTATCGTGAATTTAGGTACAAATATGGTATGATATTACAAATATACCTAATTTACCTAAACTAAACATATAAAGACAGCCAACTGTAGCTACGATTTCTCATTCACTTGCATACAGGCCCAGGGTAACAAAATCCTCAGCTTCAGTTCACTGTACAATATCTCTGGCTCTACCAAGTTGAAAACTTCACACTTGTCCTGCTTGTTCTGCATTGTTTAACAATAATAAATTATACCAGTCATATTTTACAGAAGTTTTTATTTATAAATATAAAGCAGATTTAGACATAAACAGAAATATAAACAGATGTGTAATCCCTAAGGTATTAAATTATAAATGTACATATCAACTTATGTTTTGTTGATTGCTTTTTGCAATTAAACTATCGTACAACGATATTATAAGTCGTTCCATCGATCCTGTCACACTCTTGGTTGCAATTCTTTCATTTTCACAATAAATAATTATTTCCTTGTTAGCACATCAGCTTACAGAAGCCCTAAAGTTGTCACTACGCATAAGCAAAAAAAATCGACGTCGTTTTAAATGGGGGTACTTCATCGAAAACGAGATTTAGTGCTGATACTGACATTTTTAAATTTACAAGTTGCTTTAGGAGTGCAAAGTGATTCTTTAAATAGTTCTAAAGAAAGTCTTGATAGCGTCATAAATCTGTCGAGGAATTCGACAGACATTCAAGATGAACAGTTCGTTGAAACCACTAAAAATACATACGACGAAGTCACAGAGATTGGTATTACCGCAGCCGATAGTCCAACACTAATAAGCAACAAAGGAATATCAAAGGATGCTGAAAATAATTCATCAAAACCATTTAGATTGCCAACTTCTCTTATTCCAATCCATTATAAATTGGAAATTTTACCAGTTCTTGATGAGTTACCCATAGAATCTGAATCAACAGAAAATG
The DNA here is from genome assembly GCA_034694085.1 of Pogonognathellus longicornis. Taxonomy (NCBI): domain Eukaryota; kingdom Metazoa; phylum Arthropoda; class Collembola; order Entomobryomorpha; family Tomoceridae; genus Pogonognathellus; species Pogonognathellus longicornis. The sequence goes on along the minus strand of JAQFYB010003363.1, from coordinate 12,210 downwards.
GTACGCATGGATCTAACAGCCAAATCTATGAAAAATTCAAAGCTCCTGGGAGGATCTGGATTAAAGTTGTTTGCACTCAAAACACAGACAATGTCACACTTCATGCTTCAGATATTGACATTAAAAATTCCTCCATAAAGGTCCTCGAATAATTAATAATATTCTATTGTATAACTTTTAATGTTAGAGTATAGATAGAGATAGGTATGCAGTATGCAATAAGTTATAATGATGACTGGCATTCAGGAGCGTACTCAGGTCAAACATTGGTGGGGAGGAGGAGGAACTTTCATTAGTAGTACCTAGCGAAAACATGATTAATTTTTCGCGCGTAACGCGAAAACATGATTAATTTTTCGCGCGTAACGCGAAAAAAATTGATAAAATTTTTACCACAATTTACCTAAAATTCATAAAATTTGCCCTTAGGGCGAAAAAATTGAGCAAATTTGGGTAAGACTAAGAATAAATCAGATGAAATTCAGGCGTAGACCATTTCCAATGAGAAAGTTTTAATAATTTAAAAGTTTGAAAGTTATAAAACATTTTTTGTACTTGGGAATATACTATTTATTTACAATTATAAAAAATATAATTATAACCCATTAATAACATAAGTAACACACTTTCTTAGTTTACTTGATTTCACTTTGGCCAAACTTCACTATACCATATACACAAACACAATTTTTCCAACTGTGTAACCGATGACAGAAAAAAGTGATTTACATTTACACTAAATCTAAAGCAAACTTACAAAGTGTTGATTGTCTAGGTCACTAAATTGTCGAACAGTAATTTGGAGAATATCAAAGACTTCCAAGTGGACAATGAAACGGATTTCTTCATAATATTACTGGAGAAGTCCGTTGTGAAAGGAGAAGAGTATGAAATTTACATTGAATTTGTCTCCCGAATTGCAGATGATCGGCTCAATGGGCTTTATTCTGATTATTACATTGAAAAATCAACGCTGCAGAAAAGGTTTTGTTTGTTTCAAAATACAATTATCTGGCTAAGAAATGGTTTTGCTCATACGAATCTTTGAATTAGATTTCTTGCGACAACACTTTTTGCTCCATTTCATGCTCGGAAGGCATTTCCCTGTTTTGATGAACCAGCCTTGAGAGCAACCTTCGATATTATTGTCGGACGATCTGAGAAATATCAATCGCTATCGAATGCGGAAATAATTGACACACAGCCGATGTACTAATGTTTTAATTTTTTAACTTTGACCAAACTATTACAACATCAAAAAGCCCAGTAAAAATATACTATACACTGTTAAATATATGGTTGAATGTTTCAGGTCAAATATACCAGGCTGGCATTGGGACTTTTTTAATACCACATTAAAAATTTCAACGTATGTTGTTGCATTCATTGTTTCCGATTTCGACTACAGAGAAAATTTACAAATTGGATTGGAAAATCACACCACGGATATCCGAGTTGGCTCAAAAACATTTTTTACAACATTATACATACAATATCGAATTATTTTTAATTTAAGTTTTTTTTCAGGTTTTCGCACCGAAACATTTAATTAGCTCTCAGGCTGGGGACTATGGAGTGAATATAACCACAGAAATTTTAACAGAATTTGAAAATTATTTTCAAGTTGGTTTCCCTATGAAAAAACTGTATTCTGTTGCTCTTCCACATTTTTACTTTAGTGCAATGGAGAACTGGGGTCTTATAACTTACAAGTAATTGATGTTTGAACTTTAATAATTCTATTTCTAATATGTATTAAATACAAAACATTTTATACGTGTTTTTTGATGATTATTTATACAGGGATCCAATCATACTTAATATGCCAAATGTTACTACTGAAGCTGAAAAATTCCACATTGCATATGTTAGCTCTCATGAAATAGCTCATCAGTGGTTCGGAAATTTGGTGAGTGTTAAATGGTGGACTTATGTGTGGTTAAAAGAAGCCTTTGCAACATACTACGGATTTCATGGGATCAACATTGTTTTGCAAAACTCTAAACCGTGGACGCAGTTCACATACAAAGCTTTGCAACTAGCTTTGGAATTTGACGGAGGTCCTGACACACATCCCTTGGACAATGAACCAAAAAATGCCAGCTCAGTGGCAGATATTTATACGCGAATTCCGTATGAAAAAGGAGGCTCAATACTTCGAATGACAGCTAACTTTTTAACAAATCACACTTTTCAAAAAGCAATGAGAAAATATATCAAAAAAATGTAAATTCAAAATCACTCTTAACTCAACATTACATTTCTGGCAATTTATGAATTCAGTTAATATTTTCATGTGTAACTGTTTAGGAAGTACACTAGTGCTGAGCCAAAGGATGTTTATGAAGCCTTACAAGAGGCAGCAGACGAAGATGGAACATTCTCTGCTAATACGACTGTTCAAGACGTTCTTGAAACTTGGATAACCCAATCTGGATATCCCGTATTACGGGTTATTGCTGCAAACAGGGAACAACTGACTATAACACAGGTACTTAATAAATACAGATATATATTTTGTTCGAATTAAATTTGAAATTGTTTCTTTTCTTTATTTTCTTACAGGAAAAATTTGTTGATAATTCGACGTTAGCAAACAACGATACCGATTCTGCGTCAGATGGAGAGAATAACTACAGTGGATCCTGGTGGATTCCAGTTACAATTTCTACAGCCACAGAAAAAACTAATGATATAGTTTGGATGTCAAAAGACGAAAAAAGTATCTCCGTGAATATTCCCACAAATCAATTGATTGTACTAAATCCACACGCAATGGGTAAAAAATAAATAAAAAAGTCATATACAATACAAAAAAATAATTTACGTTATTGTATTGACTCCGATCTGTAAAAATACATATCAGTCTTGCGGGAAAAGATATTCGTAATCGTTATTGTATGTTTTATAATTAATTACAGGTTACTACAGAGTTCTTTATGACGATATTTTATTGCTGAGATTCCTCTACCAATTAGAAATTAACCACAAGAACATTGCGGTGGAGGCCAGAAGTCAAGTTTTGGATGACTACTTTAAACTGTCATTTGCTGGTAGATAATTGTCATTTGCTTTTCTGTGTAAATATGATTCTCCAAATATAAGCACCATGATTATGTTATTACTGACATTTTGGGCTTATTTTTCTTTTTCTTAAAGGTTATGTGCCAATATCTGATGCTATGCTTCTCACAAACTATATTGGAAAAGAGAAAGATTACAGTGTATGGAAAACATTTTTTACCAATTTGGACAAGCCTTACAAACTTCTTTCGTCAACTAATTATTTCTCTTCGATGAAAGTATGTTCTTAATAATTACCAAAACTAAACTTTATATTTATGAATGTAACAAAATCTCTAATTTACGCCACATTGTTACTCATATTATATTAATGCACTTGGTTTTTAATACGAATAGGAATATTTGATTACAAAAATAAACAGTGTAATGAGTATCGGCGTTTTGGAAAATTCGTCTGGTCTTGATAGAATGCTCCAATCGGAGTTATTCAAGTGGGCCTGTAGATTAGATGAAACAAATTGTGTGAAATACTCACTTCTGATGATGGAAAAGTGGCAACAGCATCCTCAAACTAATCCGTAAGTTTACTCCGACATTATATACCTGGATCAACTCTATAGAATCATAGGGAAAATAAAAACCGAAAGAGCCGACGGATAAATAACATACAATTGCGCTATTTTGTGTTACAGGATTATAGCTGACATACAGAAGACAGTATATTGCACCGCTGCTAAAAGTTCATCTAATGGAAATAAGGACAATAATACTCTCTGGCATTTTATTTTAGACCGCTACGAAAATGAGTTTTTTTCTGTACAAAAAGATCGACTACTTTATGGTCTTACGTGTTCTACGGATCAAAAACTTTTACTTCAGTGAGTTTTTCAACTTCTTGTTTTAATGAAAAATTTGTCTTAAACATGGACTTACAATTAGCGAGAGGACCTTAAATCATATATTTATTATTTTTCCAATTGACTGGACTGATAGATTTTTTAACAGATTTGTTAACACAATTTTAATTTCGATTGCTTGGAAAATATGTCCATGTTGTATATTCAGCGTTTACCTATTATATAATGCCTCTATGGCTTATACATGAGTTTGACTAATCTATAGTCCCTTAGTTTGTAGTTCATGCAGCTTCAAGAAAGTACTGGTTACAAGATATTCTGCAATGAACTACTATGCAATCTTTTAAAGCATCTTTCTACGCATTTAATGAGTAGCGAAACGACTATGCAAAATTACTTATGTACCCAAAGCGCTATGGCAATTTTTCTGTTAATAACTTTTCAGTTTACCATTCGGGGCTTTAAACAATATGGATTTGAAGCTACCCAAGAAACGAACATTTTCTCAAGACAGCAAATTATTAATGCAATTTCGTTCTTTGGCAAGGCGATGTGAGCGCACATAGTGTCCTTATTACTTAAAAGCAAAAAATGTTCTACAAGATGTGTGTGTGTGTGTTGGTTCACCCGCAAAATATCCTTAACTTTCCTGAAAAAGGGCTACCTAAGGAAGTAGATTAGTCTGACCTATGTATAGGCCCAGAGATATTACATGTACGTAAATGGGACGAATGATTATAATTTATAAACAGCTAATTCATTTTTTTATTCATTTCAGGATTTTGGAAATTACGATAAACAATAAAATTGAAATGCACGACGTTGATAGAGTGAAAATTGTTCAGAATATTGCAGAAAATCCAAATGGTCGAAAATTGGCTCTTAAATTCGTTGACGAAAACTTTAAAAGGCTTTACAAAAAGTAAACTATTTTACTATCCACATTTGCAAAGGCGTATTAAGGCTAGGTTTACCCTCGTTTTCTCTGAAATCTCCGAATGTGTATTAATTACTCTAGATACTTTTTATAAAATATTATGTTTTATTTTCTCCCCCTTCACAACCCACTTTTTCATAATGACGACTGGGTAGGATAAATACCATTTTTCACACGCATATTGTCAGATTCAAAAAAGCATTTTCTGAAAATCGAATTTCTGTTCGAATGTTTGAAATGAAAATGATTTTGGATATTTTTACATACACAAAATCCCTCAATTTTTTCGCGTTATTGTGATAGTATACCTACAATCATTTAATGTTTAATATATGTTATTAAGTGTCTAATATTATAATTATTACCAATATAAATCTTTTTCTAATCGTTTAAAAATCTAATAATGTTTTACTTTTTATCACAGCATTAGTACAGCCAATGCTGTAACCGAGTGCATAAAGGCACTCAGCTCATATTTCAACTCTCTGGAAGAGCAAAATTTGGTACCTACTTCCATTCAAACAAGAGATTTGCACATTATGTATTTGTTGTAGCAGCTCAGTATACCTGTGCAATGTATTTTTCTACGTATTTAATGATTGTGAAATAATTTGTTACAGATTGAAGGATTTATAAAAAATCACGAATCTGAATTGGACAAAAAATTAAAGACAGTAAGAAAATATGTTACGACAATTGAACAAAACATCAAATGGGTTCAAGATTTTGGCGGATCGATTCATAAATGGATGGAAGCGAAAATAGCAACTGAGACCAACTATGTTCCAAGGGCAATTAATTGCTGATGATAATAAAGAAAAGCATAAATAATTAAATCACAGTACCAAACACGGAATACAAAATTTACAGGATGTAATAACAATTCCTTAATTGTTAAAAGATGTTTTTTCAACAATAATATTGGGCAGTGAAATATTTTAACATTGTAGCGTTATCATTTTCGTCAAGCTGTTTATGGGTATAATCAAAACAATTAGCATGATTGATAAAGGTATTTTAAGCTAAATTCTAAATGTCGTTTTAATTACATTGAATAAAGTACATATTTAAGTTTTAAATCTTAAATTTGAACATGGGTTTAGGACCCATTTTTTAAAATTGCACCTAAAATTTTATGTTTAACTTTGTTTAGACTCTTTTAACCGACATAGTAATTCAATTTTATTTTATTTTGAAACCAAAATTCCAGATCCATTAGTTGTACACTACAATACATTATTTTTCAAATTTGTGTCTTTCCTGGTTTATTTATTTTTCACCACAAATTAACAATTATTTTTGATTATCTATACCAATTTAAAATATTAAATGATGCATACGAAGTAAAAATGTACAAGATGGTTCCCTCCCGAAATCCCTAAAAAGAGGTTATTTTATCCTGAAAGGCAAATATTGCAATTTTTGCACTATGCGCGGATTTGTTGCATTTTACTTTGATTGCACCCTTTTACTCAAATTTTTCACGCTTCGGATAATTTTACACATTGTTAACCGGAAAAAAATAAAATCACGTTTCTACTTTTAAGTATTTTATGTTGATTTTTGCCAAAATATGCTCAAATTTTTTAGGAGCATATTTATTCCTCCTGTTTTGAGGTTGCCCCTTTGGAAATCAAATCCTAGCTACGCCTATGATGCTCACTAATAATAATAATGTTACGAATGCAATTAAAGGCAATTAGGTAGGTACACAGGATAACTAAGCGTAAATCTGCAAGTATGACATTAAAAAGGAAACAGTTGGTCGCATTTATTGTTAGCATCGACCCTGAACCAGACTATCTTTTTACTATAGTTATACTATAGGTACTTGGTTTATTACTTCAGGTTTCTGATCATTAGTTGTAAAAACAAATAAATGTGTATAAATAAAATGAAGCGTAGAATTTCCTAGAAGTAAACAAGAGAAAATACTACATAATACTATGAAGTTGTATTGTTACATATCAGATTCAACTTTTATTTCAAGGTTGCTGCTAATGTAGTAATTATAGTTCCCCAATTTCTTATGCTACTGTTGATTTACGCTTAATTATCTCGTTAATTAATGAGTCGTCAGCATAATCACCATTTATTATAAAAACTTAGATTTCGTTTAATAAATTGATATATAAACATGCGAGGCTACAATATCGGCAGTAAGTATCGTAATCTTCAATTGAAACTGTTCTAAGTACTTGTCATCTTAAAAGGAAAAAGATTTAGATATACATTCAGTGACAGTAAAAATTGCATTAACTCTGTGTTTTTGATACTCAAAATTGCAAATTAAATTACCACATAAATTGAAATAATACACATCAATTTATATTACAGTCCCTTTGAGAAACCATTTTATTTAATGTTATCCAACATTCCCAGACCTTACATGAATATAATATCTGCTGTGACATTACAATAAAATCTGTAGAGCAGGGAATAAAACTCATATTATAACGATAGAAAAGTTGTATTAAATAGGAAGACAATTAACACTTAATTACTTAAACAATTAATTAATTATTATTCTGTAATTTTGCAATGTGGAAGTATACCTTTATTTCGAGTATTGTCATTTTGATGACACAATTTATATTAATTGAATGCAAATGTTCTTTAAGTAGCGAGAGGGACAAAAACTTGTACGAGAAATTGTGTTACGAACCCATTGGAATGGCGAGTAAACGGTTTACAATGGATGCGGTAATATAAATAATACAAATTGATTTTGCACATTCAACATTTGTCATAGTTGGGGTCAAGATAGAATTAGATAATTTATTATATTAAATAAATAAATCATGTTTCTGTAATAATTTAGTTTAATAGAAACGCACCTTCGGATGGCTGGATTGTTTTTTTGGGAAACGACATTTCTCGAAATCATTTTGCATCAACGCTGGAAGGAAAAACGTTAACATTTAATGACACTTATGAAGATATCTGTTTTAGAATCGACAAAGCGGACTCAGACAGTGGAGTAACAGAAAGTGGAGCATTTCATGGATTTGGCAGAAAACGGGCAGCTATTTGGAACTGTACAGGTTCTATTGACGTTTTAGGAGTTTACAGATGCCACATGCATAGTTCTCACCCGAGCAAATACAGTAAGCCTAATATTCACAAATTGTATGTGGTTAATAATTCAAAGTCCATCTACCTTTCACAACTAAGGGGTTATCATAAATTAATTACAACTTTGGTACGCATAAATTTTATCGTTATATTGATGTAACTAATATACCTACTTAAAAAACTTCATTGTTGCATCTTCTAATAGTTTTTAAACATTATTTTCCATCAGAAGTTTGCGAAACTGACATTTATACATATTTGCAAAGACATCCAAAATCTCTAATAATCTCTCTTTATTTAACATACCACACCCAAATTGACAAAGTTTTATACACGTTATATGTCCAAATGAAGCAGTGGAATGGGAATTATACTTTTGAACGCAGCCATTGTGATCAATCTTAAGCTAACTTTTCTGTGTACATAAACGTTACCTATTTGTTTTTATGTTGTGTTGAACTATTCTCACTAGCAAATTAACGTAACTTGATTTTTTAAATTATATAGATCAGAGACTGAATCACTACTTTTACTACGTCACGGATACAGAAATAGAAAATATTTACGTGTCAGTTGTTTGTTTTTCTAATGGCGATATTGGATGGCTGAGTTTGTCTACCACCAACTCACTCTCTCCAGAGGAATATTTTGCCGTCAAGAAACACATCGAGACTCTTGGGTTTCCTACAATAAATATCGTGAGCATGTTCAAAAACAGTTGTCATAATACAGACACAATAAATGACATTGACAACACCATCTGGTGAACAGCATGTGAGGAATAAAGAACTATTATCGTTTTTATTAACACGCAATGCAGTTGGAAAAAAAGAGGTTCACAAGTTTGATAACTGAAAAGCATTTTTAGTAGCTAAAATCCACTTTTTGACCAGTTGCATTTTTGTAATATATAAAGCAACAAACATTTTATGAGAATAAAATATTATTTCTGATGATGTAATGAATTAGATATTTTTCTTGTGACATTATTTAACACCGTACCTATTACAATTACTATGCATGCAAAGGAATCTTTTCTAACTTGTAGAGGTAAACACTGATTAGTTATTGTAAGGTATAAAACAGACATAAGTTAATAAATTGCAAATGATTATTATTAATGTTCCTATTTTGCTTTTATTATCTTAATCCCGGGCCAATACTCGAACCAAATATGGTCCATTTAAATATTAAAAGGATCGGGATTGTTATTTCTAAGTGAAAAGCTATTCCACTTAATTAAAAATTCAAATTAAAAATGCAAAAGTTCTAACAATATTGTTTTATGAATATTATTTGTAAATATTGATAAAAAACTCTTCCAATTTATTTCTCTGGACACAACTGCATCGCTATATAGACACACGTCCAGTCGAAGGATTTAATGTAAATAACCTAACTGAACTTATATTAATTTTAAAATCACATGGGTCACTCCTTATTTAACGTTGACATAATTTCCGATCAATGGAAATTTTAATGAATCACAAACTGTGAAAATAGCTAACCAGCGCCAAAAATGTTGATATTCACAATTTGCGTGGATAGTGGATGTGGTGAATTCAATAACAAATAATCAAAAAATATGGTACAATATTCGGGTACTTATTAAATGTGGCTACAGTGGCGTATTTAGGAGGGCTTAGGGGTGTGACCCCCAAAAAAGGTCTGGATTATACTATGCATAAAATTGTGTCACCCAAAAGGTAATAGACTGGTAGTTTTGTCTTAATTGTTTGATCTAGCCTCCTCCATATATATGACTCAGATTGTGTGACTACAAATGCAAATACAAGTAAAAATATTAATATTCATTTTGGGTATAGTATGGATCTACAAACATTCATTAATTTGAGATTTATTTTTATTCATACGTATACGGAACACATATTATTTTGCATTCAGAGCTCAAACAATACACTGGAAGATACAGAGACGGTCATACGAATTGGTATTTCTTATGTCTTTTGAAAGAATATCTACTTTTATGGTTACCACTCAGCTCCAATTTTCGTCTCAAGGTCGATGTTGACAAAAGATTCGACCAAATGTCCCATTTTTTATGCTACAACTGCAGATCTCAAGGCCTAATTACCTCATTAAATTGTTTTATGAACGAGCATTTATATTCATCAACATTGACGCATGCAAAGAAAAAAATGAAGGTCGGTTTTATAAAATATACGTAGGTATATAAACAAATGATGATATCCACATTTAAATATTCAGCTAGGTCTTGGAGACACTAGGACACAACCCTTATGTTTTCCTAACTTAACATGAATATATCCAAAATGATTTACTTGTATAATTTGCAGACTAAATTTATTTCTTAAAAATATTTCATATTTTCATACTATATTATAAAATACAAATTAAAGTTGGGAATTAGCACACTGTTGCAAACTAATTACGAATTAATTCCATAATGTGGAAACTTAACTCTTTTTCAATTGTTGTTGTTATTTTAACAACAAAATTATTATTAATTGAATGCCAATGTCCATTAAGTAGGGAAAGGGAGAAAAACTTGTACAAGAAATTTTGTTATGAACCTTCTGGAATCGCAAGTAAACGGATTACACTAGATATGGTAATATACTAATACAGCATAACACAATTGTATACCATTTTACACATGTTATTTTATAATTTGCCGAGATACAATTGGGATACTTTATAATTAATGACATGTTTATCTCTACATTAACAAAAATAATAATTGAAAATGTTTTTGCTATAATTTAGTTCAATAGAGACTCACCACCAGAAGGGTGGTTTGCTGTTTTGGGGGACGACATTGTTCTAAATCATTTTGGACCAGTGTTGAAAGGAGGAAAGTTAAGATCTAATGACACTTATGAAGATATGTGTTTCACAATTGACAAAGCTGACTCTTACACTGGATGTACACAAAGTGGAGCATTCCACGGCTTTGGGAGAAAAATGGCAGCTATTTGGAATTGTTCGGCTTCTCTTGACTTTTCAGGAGTTAACAGATGCCGTGTTCGTAACGCTAGTCTCAAAAAATACCGTAAGCTCGATACACTCAGTAGACCCAAATTTCTTTAACTGCTGTACTTTAAAGAGTATTACGTATTATACCATAAGCTTAACTAAGAGTTGATTTTGGAGGAAACTCAAAATCTGAGGTAAAAATGTGCTCGACAAATGTACCTAAGAAAATTTGGGTAAAAATCAACATAAAATTCAAATTTTGCAGCAATTTTTTGCTAATAGTAATAGGAAATCAATTGCCCTCTTTCCCCCTGACTACGCCAGTGAGATATACTACTATCAAATGCATTAAAAATGATTTTATTGGCAATCCAGATGATAATAATGTACATACTAAGTCTAAATCTAAAAATCTAAATCTAAAAATAGTATTACAAGTTTGTAAAAATGTTTCAAAGGTGGCATAGGAGATTTTATAAGGGTAAAATTGCTACAACAATCGTCACTAAACTACAACAATCGGCCTTAGGACGATGGTTTTTAAATAATATATTTTTTTCGGGCATTGAAGATTATAAGCCTATAAGTGTCCATGCATTATACACACACACACACGCCCTTGAAATTGTTCCATTCCAAACCTACCTTTGAAATGTTCTCATTTATATTTTGTGATGAATTATTACCTACTATGAATTACCAAATTTCATTTTGTAAATGCATACAGGTATGAACTTACATTTCTACTATGTGGATACGGAAATCGATAATGTGTTTCTGACCGTGACTTGTTTCTCTAATGGCGATACTGGCTGGCTGGCTTTGTCTAAAACAAAGACATTCTCCAAGGAGGCTATAGAAAACCAAGTGAGGACCCTTGGCTTTCCTACAACAAATAGCTTAAACATGTTCAAGGACAACTGCAATACTGCAAGTTATCTACAATCTACAAGTTAAGTAGATAGTACAACAGAATCTGCTGAGGAATAGCAGGTTCAAAATATTGTGTATGCCCGAAATGTGACTGCCGTAAAGTAACAAATAAAAAATAATTTCTGGTATGATATAAAAGTAGATTACAATTTCTTTTGACTGACACTATGACAAAGCTGTTTTAAAATTATTGAAAGGCATCCAAGCAATATAATAATAAGGAAGTACATAAAAGACCTCAATATATATAGGTGTATATTTGTTCATGAATGCATTATGAAAGAAGTAGGGAGATTAAAATTGCTTTCCATAATAATGTATGTCGATAATATAGGAACCTATATAGGAACCCGTCCGGAAATTTGTCAAAAGAAATCAGCACATAAAACCCTGCTGAAACATTCTGTTATAAATTTGGGACAGAGG
>JAQFYB010003362.1:0-19793 GCA_034694085.1 Pogonognathellus longicornis | reverse complement strand
GTGCCTATTTGGGCAATTTTTAGTGCCTTTTTGCCTGCCTGAATTCAAGTTTTCTGAGCCTGCTTTTCCGAAGTATAGTAATGATTTACGTGTTGTTAGCTCCGTATGGTGCACGATACGCTCAGTATAGCGTGAATCATTCTCTTTAAGGTAATACAATTTTATGTGTCTGTAATTTCACCTGACGTATTGTGGTTTTAGGTATTGCATTAGTGGTGTGATGTTGGGGTTGAGAGTTTCAGTCTACAGCTATTGTACAGCATATTGCTACATTGGAAAGTAAACGATACAAACGGATTTACCTGACTACAATCATATGAAATAGTAGGGTAGTCTGTAATACAAGAAAGTTATACTGGTTTTGTTTTTCCATTCAAACCGAGAAAGGAAACATGTGGACGTGGAAGGAAACTCAGAGGTTTTATAGTGTTTCTCCGAATAAATTTGCATACCGTTTCTTGTATTTTTGACTACAGCATTTCTTAGGTTTCTTCATGCATATTGCAGGAGAAACAACATCTGAAAAAACAATAAAAATGTGTATAAACTTTCAGTACATGTGTTTTGATTCAGCCTTTCATACTTTCACCGTGCCTCAGGCTTTCGCTTCAAAAATCAGGACTTGTATTTTTAATCATAATAACTCAAAATATTTTGCAATATAAAATCTGAGTTCAAGGCAGTTCGTTGTATACTTGTCACATCCTTTCAGTTTTCTACTTCCGCCGGCGTAGAGGAATTGAAAGGACTAAACGATGATGGGGAATTCGGAGACGTATATATATAGATATATGTACTGACCTTATTTGCATCACACTTTTGTATGGACCAGATTTTTATTTTGATGTAGCGTGAGTAACATTTAGGTACTTACAGAGGTTTTACGGCGTTAGTTTCCATAATATAAAAATATTATCATTCAACCATGTACATTATAAGATGTATATGCGTGTGTAGGGTGAAAGTACGGCTTTCAATAGAAAGTAAACCACAATGTGAGAAATGTTCAAAGCAATATTTTTTATTCCTGGTATTTTAACAGAGTGGGTGTTTTTAGATTAAGTACAGCTGCGTGAATTAAGCCGAATGAACGAACGTGAGTTGTACAATCAGATTTCAAATGCATTTCAAGCTCAACCACGCATTTGGTAGTTCGTGTTAATTATGCATAAATGCGGCCATGGTATTATATTGCATTTTACAATTAAATGTAATATGTTATACAATAAAATGCAATACATTTGCATTTCATGTATGGGGAAAAAGGAATAGCATGTATGTTTCAGATTCAACTGGTAATAAACATGTGTTGTTTTTGATTGACAGATTGTTACTTGCACCTGAAGTTAGAAGAGAAAACAAAACTGACATTAAACTCTATATGGAACTCACAAACTGATAACACAGGTTTGAATTGCACAGTGCTCATTAGTCCTAAATCTGGATTTGGGGTTGAAATTCGAATATCTAATTTAAGTATATACGGTATTCGCGACGCTTGTAAAGGACGATTTATTAGTTTCTCGCTTCCTCAGCACAGTCACAGCGACAACATGAAAGATATTCCCAGTGAATTTCCACTAGTATCTCCATTAGAACGTAAATTCTGTGGAAAATTTGAAGATTATTCGTCAGATGAAAAGATTCTTACCTTTGCTGCTCCAGATGCATCTGATTTGGAGTCGGCAGAATTTAGCAGTATTTTATTATCGGTGAGCCTTTCGGGGCAAGTGAAACCTCGTGAAGCATTCGCAATGGAATTGAGTTCTTTGAGCCCATGTCAAAAAGTTGTACTAACCGAATTAGATGGTATGCTGAAATACTCGAAAAACTATGAGAATGACGATTGCTCCATTGTGATTCATGTGCCGTATGGGAATACATTGATAACTCAATTGTCTCTCAGTCTAGGCTCCACAGACGGGAGTCCTAGTAGTGGAGCAACAGGAAACAGCAACAATAATTATTTTAATGAAAGTGATGCAGACTCTTCGGAAAATCTGGACAATTCCATTCCCAATACGAATTTTGAGTGTTTAGATGAAAGTGACGATAGCACAATTAGCACTAATAATAATAGTAATAAGAGTCACACAAACGAAGATATAGAAAGTCAAAGTAACGCCGGTCTTCAGGGCCAACCTTCATCAGCTTCTTCATTTCAACATTTGTTCATTCGTGCCGTAGATCTATCTTCGGGGTCGGAGTACCGTTGGTGTTTCGACGGAGCTAAAAAGACACACTACAAACGAGCCTGGCGCTCTTCAGGAAATAAAGTCAAAATTAACTTCCAGCTCAAACACTTTGATCATTTTGAATTGTCATATCAAGCTGTTAAAAATCCGGCGATTAGTGGGGACTGTGAGCGGGGGTGGGTCAATTTAGATTACGGTTGTGTTACTCTTGTAGAAAAATTGAATGACTGGACTTCGGCCGAAGAATCATGCCAATCTTACGGAGGCCATTTGGTGACGATCCGAAATGAGCAAATTGAACAAAAAATACAGAAAATTGTAACAGAAAGGTAAGACACCGTGATCTAATTTACTAATTTTTATCTCACGTGTAATTTAGCTGATTCGACCGTAATCTTCTTTGTTGTCTTTGTTTTTTTGGTCAGCAATTCTTGTCTAGTACCTACATTCAACATTCCGTAGACACCTTTTACTTTTTAAACTAGTTACAATGCTTTTTGCCCTCGTAAAGCAGGATCGTTCTAATCTATTTTTCTCTTGGGTATTTTAAGTGCGTTGTTTCATCCAAGCCGAGCCTATTGGATTGGCGCAAATGATAGAGAGTCCGAAGGGAATTTCCAGTGGACGAGCGGCCTTCCTTTCATCTATAAAAGTAAGTAACGGAGAAAGCACTTCTTCCTCATCAATTTTCCCTCCCTGGAGAAAATTCCTGACCGTGTCCGAATTTTTCTTATGTCGCGGTTGAGGATTTTGTTTTCTGCCGTTAGTGTGGTGGTATGTAATTCGATTCCGCAAATATGCCTTGTGGGTTTGTCATCTCTTTATTTTATTCCAGAAACATAAGGAGTTTTTCTACTGAGACTTTGCAGCTACAGTTAAAATAATCATGAAAGAAAACAAGCTGTGTGGGTAGGATTATATCTTTCTCATGAAATTGGAATTGGACTCCAACAAACTGTGAATTTCCAAAGAATGAAGGTTCCAGGTTCTTGAGCCCATCAGTTCAGCCACAAATCAGTCAGAGTAGTTTACAAGATTATAGTTATGCTCCATGAATTGTGAGACAATAATTCTCAGCATTACAAACCTTTGATGTTGCTGTTGTAGTACTGACTGTTTACTATCATAAAAGCTAAGGTTACTCAGTGAAACGAAATTGTGCAGCATCATTGGAAAGTCTTTGTAGTTCTTAAGCTTACATACAAATACAACATAAGTTTCCTGAATTTGTCAAAAATTGAATAACACAACATAAATCAAATTAAGGACAAGGGCGCTTTCACAACCAATCACAAAGTTCAGTGTATCACACAAGAATTATTCACGGGCGGTCACACTGATTTAGCATGGAATTTAATGAAGTCGGAAACTGATGAAAGCAAAAAAAACTAAAATGCACTGTATGCAATGCAGTCTTTCTACTCACATTCAGTAGAATAATGAGATTATTTTAGTGTGAGATTTTTTATACAAAAAGTATTCTATACGATACAAATGTACTTTGGTCTGAAGTTTGCTGTGCAATCAGTATAGTAAGTAGTCGCTTCAATAATGGGAATGGGGCACATGAAATGTTCATGAGTCAATGTACATTACTTAGTAATAAAGTAATAATATATGCCTAAAAAGAACCACAATAAAGATTGTAGTAATTGTAACTGCAACTACAATGTTCTTGTTTTCGGAATAAAATTTAATGAATGTGATGAAAGCCAAATACATACGCACAAAAAGTCAGTTTCAGTTTGATTATAAGTATATAGTAAAATAGTTCAACGTATGTTTCTAACTTTCTTTAATGATTTTAGGGCACTTCTTTTGTTGCACTTTCCCTTTAATCTTCACATCACAGTTCAGTTGCAGTTGTTTATTTTCTGTGTATTTTTGGAGCCCATATGTTCAGAATTAAAGCACTGACTGAGACTATGTTCTCATTTTTTCAGTAAAAAGAAGACAAAAGATATAAACTGGAGTGAAAGTGCACTCGAGAGATGTTTCCTACTTTTCTGTCTCCGCTGTGGCAAGTAATGCTTAGGAGAGCGAAAGATGAGCAAGGATCTCATGATTCATAGAAAAGCTTATCTACCATACACAGCGTGACTCACACTTTATGGCAGTTCGTGGGTTTTATTCTAATAAAGAATGCAATAATGTTATTGTTTTTCTAAATTGAGGAATTGCAATTATTTTGCTACAATGGACCTGTCAGCTCTCATTATACTTCATAATGTTGCTGACTAAAACAAAATTCTCTTTTTTTTTGCACCAGGGTGAATTGATACAATTTACCGTATGTCTTTTGTCTTAAGAGTAAATAAATGCTTTGGCAATAGATTTAGTACTGCCAATAAACCTATTAAAGGTAAATCTGCCTTCTATTAACCAAATTACATAATCGCTAATCGTTTGTGTAATCTAAATCATCAATCTAATCACCAAGCTTCATTTCCTTTTTATTTACCGTTTTTTGTGTAGGTGTCCCTTAAACCGCTTGTAAATAACGGTCCGTTTGCCTCAGTGTGTTAGGCTGAATGTTATCAACCTTGTAAAGGTTACCTGAAACATGGTTTTACATGGCATCTTGCGATAATAGACACTAGAGAATGTGTTTAGTGAAAATACGTGACGAACTTGGGAGATAACTTTTTGTGGCGTAGGTACACAAAGAAAGGCACGCCTGCACGTAAATGTATTCCACCTTATTCGATTTTTGTTACGTTTGTACATTTCTCAAATTGGTATACCTATATATTTATGTCCCATCGTGTTTTTATTACGGTTATATATGGCACGTTTCTTTTGCTAATCAATTTTTGTTGGATACTGCGGATAATCTATTTCACCTTTCTGAAATCTAACTTCAGGTAGCCTATAGCTAAAAACGACTAGGTAGGTAATTCAATCGATCCTGAATACAATTTGTGTCCCAAAGTTGAATTTAATTTACTTATCCTACTACCTACAATATAATTTAGATCAACTTTCGGAGACGAGCACACAACAGTAGCGCAACACGAGGCAGTCAGTCAGTCATTGTAATTCATCTGGAAAATAAGTGTGACATAGGATGGATAGCACTCTAGATGTCATAGATGATTAAAGTT
Source organism: Pogonognathellus longicornis (assembly GCA_034694085.1). Classification (NCBI taxonomy): domain Eukaryota; kingdom Metazoa; phylum Arthropoda; class Collembola; order Entomobryomorpha; family Tomoceridae; genus Pogonognathellus; species Pogonognathellus longicornis. The sequence goes on along the minus strand of JAQFYB010003362.1, from coordinate 14,494 downwards.
TTGCCAGATTATAATGTTATTCCTAGACCTAATACTATTACTTTATTTGTGAAAACTTTCTCCTATAATTGATTCTGATTGCTATGTCATGGAATTCATTCTTAAAAATGCAATATACATGTACAGAAACTTAAATAGCAACAAATCCCTATTCCTCTAGCTTTCTACATCGTGAGTTCTGTGGCAATCCTTCACTGAAACAGTTCGTGCTCAAGTTTTAGTCAGACTTACGTTGAAAAAGAATTTTATATCCCATATAAATGCGCTGTACTTTTCTCTATTTATTAACTACATGAAGGTATATATAATAAAATAATAATATTCGATAAAAATACTAAACTAATGGTATATATCTGTAGAAATAATAAATCTTAGTCACCTCAAGGATTTTTGGTATGATTGTATTTGACTGTATGTAACGAATAGACAGATAAAATGAATCTAAAATGATCTATCGCCTCCTTTGTCTCAATGCACAACACATTGAATGCTACAGAGAGTGAAATAATGTACAGAATATTGTCATGTTGTGAAATCTCCAGAAATATCAAAGAGCGATTTGGAAGAAAAAGTAAATCTTTTTTATTTATCTTTGTGCTGAATGTGTTTTAGATTGGTTTTCTGGCTGGACTAGCAAAGGGTCGGAAATCGTGAATGCTCAACCTAACGACGATGGCTGGAGTGGTCAGGACTGTGTGGAGCTGCGGCAAATTTTTTCAGCTTCCTTTATGCAGACAGAGACAGCCTTCTCTTCCTCCAGTATAGCAGCTGCATTGGGAAAAGGGAAAGTTAAAGTCTTGAATAATCCGAAACCAAATACAATGACAAAGTTTTACTGGAACGACCGCAATTGCCAAGTCAAAAACTTTTACATCTGTGAGAAGGCCACACATCAAAGTAAGTTTTTTCCTTCCGGCTCAAACTCTTTACAAACTATGTAATGCTGTGGTTTAAGTGTCAAAAATACATATCTTTTAAAGGAATGTTTAGTGTGAGTGAGCTACGAATCGGAGCAATGTATCTGATCATACTTACAACACTATATACTCAAAGGAAAGCTGTATACAGCTATTTCATTTCCCACAATCCTCTACTATCACTACTTTCCTAATCAACTAATGCAAGAGCTAAGCGTTAAAACAAGTGACTCATTTATTTTGTTTCAAGTCATGTATATGTAAATCTACATTTTGTTGATACAGATGTCGACTTTTCATGCAACAGGACGCTACGGTTTTCTCCACCACAAGTATCATCACTTACAGTCACAAGTCCAGCCTATCCAAGCTCTTATCCCGACAATATTGTCTGCGTCACTACAATAGAAACTCTTCCTGGCTACAAACTCGTCATCAATTTTGATGAGTTTGTCCTCGAGGATTCTCCAAGGTATGCACTTACATTATTCGACCTGAAATACTGAGAAAGCTCAAATGTAATGCTTTTTTCAAATTAGTTAGAGCACATTGCAATGCAAATCCTAGAGCTAACATTTTGACTTTTTTATTGTGATTTTGACGAGCGTTCACATCTATATTTCCTAAAATCTATGAGTTAAATATGGAAGATATTTTCAAGGATTTTGTACACGTACCTAATTGTTTTTTGGGCTCTTGATTCTTTTGTACTCCTATTGCACTCAAAAATACCCTTACAGCAAATACATCTGATTCTTTGTAGTCTTTGTATTTTCATTTTTGGTATTGTTTGGTTCTAGACTTTATTAAAAATAGACAAAATACGAAATGAAAGTTGAAATCTAATATAAGCTACTGTTGCACTGTACATAGTTGAAACTTCCATTTTTAGTTTACCAACCAACAATTCAGAGAATACGTTTGTTGTGTGTAGCAGCACCCTTAAAAGCAAACAAGTGAACAGGTAAAATATTTACTCGCAAATAATGGAGTAGTATGTTATATACCGTATGATTTATTCAAAGCGCAAACCTCCTTATACATTAGTAGGTACCAACAATAGGCATAATACCATAGTAGGTACTACTGTAGCCATAGATACACAGCTTTGACAATTAGATTGGAGTTTGTTGATTTGGTAAATGTGTATCAAAATGCACACAAAAATGAAGTGACCCGGGCAACCAAGCTCTCCTATACCTACCCATGTATAAGGAGGTTTGCGCTTTGAATAAATCATACGGTACATATAGCCCGTTGTTTGAATCATTAATATTATAGCTTAATGTTTTCCCAGCATGACATGACAAGTCAGACAGATAAGCTTTAGGCATTTTCGGTTTGTTTCTACGATTTTCGACTTTCTGTGAAGTTTATGTCAAGCCCAAGAGCCTTGTATAGACAAACACCTAAGTTCCTGAGCGATGACGTCGACATGTCGACAACAAATTTACTCTCTACGGCCATCTTCTTTGGGATGAGAGTGGGCTTACAACTTACATCCTTACCTAAACTTACCAACAAAAGCCTTTTCAAAGATGATATATTATAATAAGCGTTTTCTCCGATAAGCGTGAGACAACAGTATCGATTTTTGTAAATGTCACATCATTCTCAATCCTCCAATACAGGGATTCTCAGTTTAGTTTATAAATGTCAAAAGTAGCCATACATAGTACATCTATTGCTATTAGGTACATGTAGGATTTAATGTTTATTTCATCCACCCATATTATTGCTTTTCAAAATCATTGCAAACTCCAACAAAAAGAAAGTTGTTGCAAATATTTATTTCCACTCCATTTGCTCGCTAACAAATGTAAATGTCAATTGTATGGACACTGTAAAATTATTAGTATATTGCAAAGTGTATGTGTAAGTTGAAGACTCGTTTGTGAATATTTTATATTTGCCAAGCAGCACTTTCTCTACTAAAGTGCAGGGAAATACTTTGTAGACCTACCGCCTGAATAATTTACTGTGTGGAACTGTATTAAGTTGGCTTAGGTACATGGTCTGTTGCTGGAAGGAGAATAATGGATGTACACATTCTGATTCTGTATGTATCATAAGAATGACTAAAATTAGGTATTAGGATCAGTCCAAATCAACTAATGCTATTGCAGCAAAAACACAATGCTCGTTTTGTTTTATTTCATCACTTCAAACCTTCTACTTCTACCTAATGCACAAAATGCATGTAGGTACATAGCATTAGATAATAATACTATGTTTGCCCGCTGGAAAAAGTGGGAACAAGTTGAAATCACTGGGAAAGTAAGTTGCAATCAGAATACTGCCCGAAATTAGTAAATTTATTTTGCTGCATCAAGTTGTCAGAGTAAATATTGTAATGGAAACTTAATGCTAAAGGCAAGTTTAAATGCTCAAGTTTTAATTAGATGGGCATTTCGTCGTTATTTACATGAAATCCGGAATATTGTTCAGTAGATATGCATTTCATTGCTAACAAAACGATGTTCTAATGTTTAATATATTGTTGTTGCGTTTCCATTTCAAGTGCTTTCTCTTGTTTTAAATCAACATTGAAACTTGAAGCATGTACAAGTGTACAACTGCATATCTTACACGTAATACCTATAGGTAAAATGAGAAATAGATGCATAGAATTTCGACTTTCGAGTGCTTTAGTTGAATGGTCACTTAGGTACTAGATACTAGATATCTATGTTAACATTTTCTATGTATTATTATCTCTGCTTCAATTCACTGAAATGGGTTGTATGGGTTTTAGAATATTAGGTTGTATTATGACTGCAAGAATACACATTATATATGATTTACATATTAATGCAAATCTGTTTACCTAGGTATAGGTACTATTGTTTAGTTTAGTTCACTTACATAGCTATTATTTTGCTTCAGTATTATTGTAATTGTGAGTACATAATTTTATTTCAGAGGAGAGTTAAATGTTGTAGGTTGCCTATATACTCTTTTTCAGCATACGGTATTTCTTTTTGAGCGTATTAAAATAGTAGCGACGGAAGTAGTAGGTATTAGTATTACCTGTATTAATTTATTACTGATTAAGCTACTTTGTATGACGGGACAGATTAATTAATAAAATAAAGTAAAAATCAATAATGTCATCTCTGACCTGACATTTAGATGAGCAATGTATTATATCAAAATCCTTTGATTTTGCTTACTCTTGTTTTTTAGACTGCAATTTTCTCTCAGTTTTGTGTGGCATGAGCATGACTGCAAGCAAATTCAAAGGATTTGCCATTTAAGTATACACCATAGTGAGACGCGATGATAGTAGCTCTCGTTCGACTGACAGACATATTCATTATGTATTTATATATATACAAAAGATAATCAAGGCCAGAAAACAATGGAACCGACTCTTTAACATTTACCTCAACCTTTTTGTTTATTGACTGTGACGATTTCCCTTTTGTGTGTCTACTGAGATAACCATACTGCAAGGTTACTCGCAAAAGAGTTAGAAAATACCAACAGTTCTGACTAAAATGCAGACTGAGTGATGGGAAGCTTTTGCTGTCCTACTTATGAAAGTGATGAAGCTTTTCGCCATGATACATGTCATGCGAATCAACCACATACTAAAAACTGTACGATTTCATTGACACAGTTGGATATGGATATACTATATGGATTAAGTTCTGTGTCATTTCGCATGCAGTATGGATGCAACACTATTGGTTTATAAGTAACAAGCTGTCATTTCAGAAATGGAGAAAGCCGAAAAGTACGAAAGCGTTGTATGTTTACCAATTCAGTTTCTGTTATTATTACTATAATGAATGCGTCATTGAGACATCATACTGGTCATGACTTACTAACGGTATGAAGGAGTCGAGTTTTAACTCTAACTAGTTTATTCTGAAGCTCTAAAATCGGTTGCAAATTAAATGCTGAGAGCCTTTTCACAAATATCCACAGGGCGATTTTATAATAAATTCAAACCTAAACGGTCATCTTTTGATGTTGATATATGTATGCTGATGTTATTGAACTGTCATAATTTGATTCGTTACTGCGTATCACGATCCGTAGCAAGTAGGTATTTACTGTACGAATGTACGATGTTTCTATAATACCTGTGCTGTTTTATTCTAACTATGACAGCTCCCATAGCATCACTAAAAAATAAGCATTCAAATCGCAAAAACTGCGATTTTATCGTAGTATGGGAGCAATAATTTTTGTTCCACTAATGTAAAAGAGTCTAAATGCATCGCCATTCCGTCGAGCTTTTTGCATCGCAAACTCCTTCAAGCTTTTTACATCGCAAACTCCTGCGAGTTTTTCTCATCACAACTCCTGTGATTTGATCGTTTATTTTTTAAAGATATTGGGAGCTGTATGACGTGTCGATTTGATACGATGATATGGTTTTTGATTTGGTATTAATGGAGTATGCGTCTAATTCACGTTACGTGACATTGTAACGGTATCTATTAAATCATATCACTGAGTGAGTTGGGTCGGGGCCACGTAGTACATGGCACAGCAGTTATAATTGCACGAATTACCGATAATACAGCTGCTAATATAAATTGACATCCTCTTTTTACGACAAGCGCTAAATATAACATAGCAAAGACAGACACCCTGTCTCGCCATAACCATATTTTAGGGCGTTATGTTTTGTTTAGTTAACTCAGGGGTTTTAATTGCTACACGTTTCTAGGAGCAGGTTACTAATACAAATAAAACGACAAACAGTTATACGAATAGTAGAGTTCGTTAAAGTCGCAGCAGGTACTCCACCTAAAGCTATTTTCACTACTCACCTGTTCTTTTTCCGTGATGAAAGCATTCCTGCTGTTTAGTGTGCGTGGGGTGTCACGGCGTACGTAGGTACTTTTATATTATTCTCCTGACATGGCATACTGAATACTAAAAAGGGTGTGTCTTTTATAAGTGCAGATAAAATACTTTCGCCTCGATCGAGAAAAAAACTTGCAAAATGTACTGCCACTATGTCAGTACTGTACTGACAATTGTGTATACATATACAAATTGTATATTACACATAACGTAACGTGGTTTAGGTCCTATAAAACAGTCATGATTTGTGTTTGTATTCTACGAATGAAAAAGCGAAAAAATAAACCATTTTTCATATATGTTGTGAGAAATGAAAGCACGTAATATTTTTGCTACTACAACAGATACAATCCATAACATGTAGGTACTAATGGGAACTGCATGAGATGATGATTGCTGAAGCACATAAGAGATAACCTTCATTCTTTAAAAAATGTCTTTCTTTTCGGGTTGTGTACACTGCACATTTAGGCCGTATTTATCCCTTGTCCTTTTCCGTCTCGTTAAAAAGGTAGTCAATATATACATGAGAATCCACAGGAGACATTCGCATTTTTCATTCTTCATTGGTTCAGTACAATGCATTAGTTTTGTTGTCCAAATGGCGTGACAAGATCGATGGCCGCAATAGAAATGTTGAACAGGATAAAAATGTCTGGTAATGGAAGACTTACAATTCATTTAACCTTAGCATCAAATCTAAATCTACCAAATGCAAATTGAAATAATTTTGTCGTTTGGAAAAGTAGTGTGTGTATGTGTGTAGGTAATTGTTGTCACAGCGTAATTTATTAGTGTACATACTGCAAACGTTTTTTCACACGAAAATCGATTTATCTGCCTGTGCACAACCTGTCATAAATAATTCAGTTAACTGTTAGTAGATGTGAGACTTTTATTGAGCTGAAGACTATCTCCGTCTATGTTGCGTCTGTTTCCCAAATTTCTTGTCACATTAAATACTACAGCCGGGGAAATGTATACTTTCCCAATGCTATTTACTTTCATGGAATAATTTAGCCGCTATAGGGAATAGGGATTTCGTTTTTTCAAATAAGCCCGACTTTCTCAGAAAATGATCAAGCTATAATATTTCTGTCCCATTTTTTGCTTCAATATCGTTTATTCTGGTTTAGTTTCTTTTCTTGTCTTCCCCACATGGTGGTTATATGTATGTACAGTATAGAGGTGTGGTTTGATGTGAAATATGTTTTACCTGGCCATTTTGCTATCATTCAGTGACATCGTTCTCCCAGCTGGATAAGTTACTTTAATGGACGTATACATGTGCGGATTAAACTGTTGTCATAATATAGGTTTACTACACTAGTAGTAGTATGAATTTCACTCTGTCTGTATTGTATGTGTACGACACGATTTCCTGTGATCGTTCAGGTTACTATGTACTTTCTACGTGTCCTTTTTTTAGTAATGGTTAAAGGAAAGAAAATTGCTAATGGGGCTAGAGTTGATGACTGTAACGGACAAAACTTTCCCCATGTGTGATGATGTCATTACTTCCGAAAATCCTGCGTGATCATTTTTCATACGAGATCTATATAGTCATAAAGTGTAAAAACGTAAATGTAAGAGCTGCTGAAAGATGCAATGGCTATTTTATCGCTGTTCTTAACGTGTGAACATTATCCCATTGGATATGTAGTAAGGTTGTTGTGGGATTGGAAATGAACTCTCTTTGCCTTGATGTATTACAATATGAGCTGTGATCGTTCTACCAACAATAAAAAGTCGCAGTAGATAATGCATTTCGTGCATGTAAGATATGTGCAGCCTTGTAATGTTATATATAAGCAATTGAGTTAGTGGAGAGATACCTTGTCACATTACAATATCATAATCTGTATATAGGTTTTTGAGTGTGCAAAGTATGCATATCATATAAAGGTACTCTTTTCTGTGCCTTTATTGCTGATTCATATCAATGCAGAGTAAGTCGTCTTACGCATCGAAATAGTAAGCACTTTCCGTTGGCAGTTACTGTTTTACTCTAGTCATCAATGGTCTAAGACCATAAAGTGTAACCACAACTAAAGGTTGTTTCCACGAAAGGGAAAACATTATTTGTGTGTTGTAAAAGTACATGAGGTACATGTCGTAGCAGCTTGAGCTATTACGAACGCCAACGCCAGGCTGGAATGATGCAGATAAAATATTGCAGACTAAAGACGTTTTTGCGGTTGTGGCGTATGGTTCCTGTTTTCATTTTCTGACAAAGTTGCCAATGTGCATGGAGCATGGTAACGTATTACTTTGATAAGTGCAGCTTAGTACCAAAGTTATACATACTCATGCTATCATCTTTCTTGACTTTTTATGGAAATGAGGGCAATTTCTGTTTTGACAGTTTGGCGAAACATCCAATTCGATACATGCTTGTAGTAAATGAAAATTCTTTCAAAAATATAAGTATGAGTGATGTGTGTATTGTGTTTCCCTATAACAGCTCCAGTTTCTCTGAAGAGATTGATATTCAGAACAGGTATGCTTCAAATGCCTTCATGTCTAACAATAAGCATTTCCTCCGGCAACGACCATATATATGTGGCAGCAGAATGTGCATTCTGATACTTTTCTACTATGCACATGAATGAATTAGATAGGCGTGTTTTTATAGTAAGTTTCTGCATAATATGCGAATTTAATGCGATACATAACTTACAGTTAGTTACTTGAGTAGTACAATATTTATTACTGTGAAATTTATGTGGAGCTTCCATTTTTAGGGATTATAATTATCCTCTCCTTGTAACTTTTACGTATTTTTGTAAGGTATTTTATTGTCTTTACATTAGCGTTTGCTTGATCATTTCTTTTCTGATAAAATCTTTTTAAATATTCAACACACATGTATGTCTCCTTCTTGAAGGTAAATTTTGCCCGTAATCGTTATTGTAGCGTATGTGGAGTGGAGTACTATAAGTGCATGAGAACAATTGAAAAATCGATACTGTTTCTTACCATGCATTCATGCATTCTATGTGACATATTCAAACTTGGAGACAAGACTCTTACATTTAGTAGACATGATTTACTGTCTTACGATTGTCTGGATGGTTAAAAGTCTTTATGGCACTTTGCAAAGTAACATACGTTTTAAATATATAATGTGAATCTGATGGACACAAAAAAGAGAAGGACTAGGACCACCGCAGACAACATACATTGCAATAATGGTACATTCATTATTAGGTTTCTTTAAAATAATGATAATCTTATGTGAAAGACATTTTCTTTCTGCATGTATTTTGAAATGGTTTGTTAATACATAGTAATAAAGTGAAGTCATATAAATACAATATTCCATTCTCGTCCCTTGACACCCTATGTACTAAATGTGTGCGTCACGACACGTATCGACTTAGAAAAATCCTGTCTTCCTCTTATATTGAAAACTTGTCACGTTGCTTCTTAGAACCGTCGGGAATACAGATTACTTAAATTTAACCGTGGAGGATTCTACAATAGAAACACGTTGAATTAATATTACTATCCACAAAACCATTTTTCCATAATAAACTGCTGGAGCAGTCATATCCACTATCTGCGTTATCCACTACGTATAACAAATTTATTGTCATTACAATGCAATACCTGCAAGCGCTAAAAGAATATAATATGTACCTGCATTTTTTACCTATATCATAGTGTTTAAATGTTCGTGGAAACGTTCGCTATTTCTATATTTAATTTACATTAATTGTATGTGCAGAAGAATGATATTCAAGAAGAACAGTCAACAACCTGAACTAATTGATATAAATTTAATTTGTAATTAAGTATAATATTGGACATGGGTCGTTTTTACTTGATAACTTTTAATGTGACTTTATGTGAAAGAAAATTCAATGATGGGTATGTTTATTTTTCAGTTGTAAATATGATTCTTTGGAAGTATTCGAGACGACGGATGGTGTTAAGTCGGAAGACTCGAACCCAAAGAATAAGATTTCCAGGCGGATGTGTGGGGATTGGAATAAAAGGTTAAAACTTTTACGCTTTGCTAAAGCTTCAACGGCAGCAGCCACTTTACTCCACTTTAAGTTCGAGTCTGATTTCTCTCACCATTTCTCCGGGTTTAAGGCGAAAGTGTGGGCTGAAAAAGGTAAGAGCACTCGAAAAATTACTTTTCCGTTACAATATACACTACAGCATACTTCTAGTAACCTTACACTGTTACACTAAAGCTATATGCTACACAGACAGGTATTAGTACGTTTTAACAACTTGCTATGCAACATGATTATCTCTACGTGAGGGTATTATGGTTACTTGCTATACACAATGTCTTACAGTACTTATGTAGTACATTCAAGCAGTACATTCAAGTTTTTAGTAATCTTATAATAATATCTTGGTCGTTAGACGCAACTTCCCTAGGTTGTAGGTATATCCCAGTGTTTATGTAGGAGGGTGCTACAAGGACAGTCTCAATATTGTATTAATGTGAAATGAAAAAATATTTATTCATCAGCTAATGGTGTGGGTTCAAAGAAACGGCCAGATAATATCAGCGAGAAATGAAAATAGTAGCAAAGTAAATAAACACTTGTTACTCTCTCTCTCTTACACACACACACTTTTATTTTGTGGTTAGTATTTATTTACTTGTGCTGCATAGCATACGGATACTTGTAATTTATTCAGCACGTTTGTTTGCTTTGAAAGGAAATAAAAAATTGCATAGGAAATGAAAAGGGTAAAAGCTTGTGAGTTATATAGAAAGTATTTATTCGTGAGCTTAGAGATATTTTGATCATTAAATAGATTGAATGTGCACACGTTTTCCCTTAAGTCATTTGTGTATTGTCTTCTTAGTCGATTGAAGGCTTAAAGAAGATAAATGTATTGGGAAAGAAGCTTGAGGTCAAATGCAATACATAAAAGTAAGCAGTTAACCATTGACTTGTTCTGGAGATACACAAAACTAAGTACTATGGTGGTGATAACATAGAACTCATTGCAAAACTGGGGGTACGTATGTGACAGTTAGTATTGTGTAATACTAACTATAAATGTTGTGTGTTTATAGCCAGTTTGTTTGGATTTGTCATTTGTCTGATGGTAAAGAGTAAGAGAAAGCAAAATATAGACAAGTAAGTACTAGTACATGGGTTTTGTCGGTTTATTGTAGCTTAGTGAAATAGATGCTTTTATTACATGAACTGTTGCTTTTCTTTTTTTAAGGTTCTGCAGTGTTAACCGTTTTGGCTTCATACAGAAGTAATAGCTGTAGTATTTGTAATAGGAGTTCTTTGCATGTTGTACTGATAGGTACACCGGTACAGAAGAATGAACAGTTGGTTGGTTGCAAATATATTGCTCGTCCCATCCTTGTATTCTGTCTGTAGAAATCGTGCTTTTTCTGTGTAGCTTGAGGAATAGTGTGTAATAAATCAATAGATGTATACCAAGGCTTCCTTTTCCAACTCGTTTATTGGGATGAATTGAGTTTAATACGACCTACTCAGTTTATTGCTGCTCCAGCTTTCACCATGAACAAGACTACAATGATATAGGACATTGGCCGCGTTGACTGGGCTGTAAAATACAAGAAAAAGACCAAATAACGTAATGAAATCTCAGACCTTTGTCTTTCTCAGGTGAAATGTTACGATATATGACTTATTGTCACTGTATATATGGTGTAAGCTGAAGGTATATTACAAAAAGCGTAAGATTTCCTTTTAGACACAAAATAGTATTACAGTGTTTATGGCTTCAGTCAGGTTGGGCTTTACTATTAAATTGCATTAGGTACATTTGAAGTACCCCATTCCATCTTTATCTGTTGCAATAATAGTGTTATAACAGCTGTAATATTGTGGTAATTGAAATTAATAATTAATGTAGTTATTAACCTGCAAATTGTCATTGTTTCTTCTTGTTTGTGTGATCATTAGTAGGTAGTAGGTGAACTCAAAATAGTTTATAGTTTTCAGAGTTTCAGAGTTTTCACTTTCCGAGTAATTCTCAAAAGGCTGATAATTACTTTGCCACTGTTATGCTAATAAACGAAGTAAATGCATGTAACTTTGCAATTGAATCACAAATTGGTTGTTCTGAGACTGTATAAGTATATGATGTGCAAGATTGATCATTCTAATGTTCTCCAACATTCACCTATTTGGCTACTTAATACATAGCGACTTAGTAAAATTAAGTCAGCTATAATTTACAGCTTATATAAATATATAAGTAGCTCATACAAGAGAAAATCCGATGTATGAAAAACCAAACATTTTGCGTTTTGGTGGTTCTTTAGGGGCGTAGCATTTTATTATGAAGTTGTAGGAATGTGCATATACATTATAATATATAATATACCTTTGCTTTACAAACTGTAAAACAAATAGAGTTGCTATTGAACTTTTTTCTTTTGTGTTTGCATTAGTTCCTACAATATATACATCCTACCATGAATGTGGAGATAGATTCGGTAACGGATGAAAGTGAAGGAAAAAGCAGTCAAACACTCCTGGCTTTCTTGAAAGCAACTGGTTGTCCTTCCGACCTTTCTGTCCTGTGTTAAGTTAAACACAGACATAATACATGTATGTGTATATACTTATGTTCAATACAGAGAGATAGAAGTTAGGTAGCGTCACGAAAAGACTTTCAAAGTTTTGAATCATCTAAAAACTGAAAGTGTGCTATAGTAGGTATATATAGCAGGTGATCTATAAAGTGCAAATAAGTTTGCTGGGGTCGATTAAGTTATTTTCCACCTTCTCAGGTCGTGGGAACTTTTTGGTGAGTTGAGGAGAGAAAGTGTTGCGTTCAATATATCTTCAACTTTTATTAGTACAGATAGGATGTGCATGACGGGAGAGAAACTTTTTATTAGATTAAATTGTAATTTAGGGCTCTCTGTTGTGGCTTTTCGTTCTGATTTTTGATAATCCCTGGTGAATGAAAACCGTGTAGATGACATTATCCTTAATATTATTTATTTCGTAAACCATCCATTAATTATTTTACATTTTCACATCTGTATGGGTTTCACAAATACGTACACATAAATTAATAACCTATATTAATCTTACTAATTTTTATTATGTGAGTTGCATTTAGTAATAGTTGATGTATGACTTTATCAGTTTTGGATGTATAAAACATTAAGAATAAAACCTTGTAAAAGCGAAATACTACCTTCAACAACGATGTTTGTGTTGAAACCCCAAATCGGCAACTCCATTTTCTCCACCATGTTAACTTGGTAAAGAAATCGAATATGTTCCTTAGGTACTCACTACTCAGTCCTGTGTGGTTCTATAAGCAAACGCTATTAAATATTAAGTTGTAATCCTTTTGGGACTTAGTTATTGAATGTCACAAAAGTTGACAGTTTGATTGCGTGGGTGTGGTCCCCTAAATCATAGCTTTTGAACTGTGAAGACTTTTTTATTTATATATGAAATTGCAATTTAAAAGCATGTTTCCCCTTATGTGACGTTTACAAAACATGTTGAAGTTGACCCATTTTTTGTAAAAATAATGATGTTTTGTTGGACCGAGAAGAAAGGAACGCACATACGACTATATACATGTTGTTCTCAAAACAATGTATCTCAAAGTACCTTCATCTAATAGTAAGTTATTTACTTTGTTAATGTTTAAAGTTAAACCAAGTTGCGACGTATGCTTTAAAGTATTCATGTATCAGATTTTGTTGTTTAATGTTAGAAGCTCAGCAAACCAAATGGTCTGCTGAAGGCAGGTAGCAAGCACGGAGTGTATACAAAAGGGTTTACTAGAGTAGTAGCTTACGAATGTTTATATAAAAATGGCTATAAATTTTGGATTGCAAAGTCCGTTGTTCAGTTGGCTATGATAATATAGGCAGTAATGTACTGCCGAATTATTTATAAGGCTACCATGTTTATTTCTTCCTTTCTGTGTATACTAATAAGTGAGTGTAAGACGATCGGCTTTGCTCAGCGTTTACTTACGCGAACAACTACTAACAAAAAGAAGCTGCTATCTATATTTAATGCTAAAAGTTTGACATTAAAACCATTAAAATGAAGACTGTATTTATTTTGCTTTGTGTTTCATTAGAGACTGTGTAGCAACAGTCGTTCACTCGGTTCAGTCTTTTCTTTTTTAAGTAGCATCGTAACATTAAGTACGAAGTTAGAGAACTCCACAAAGTTTTTGATGCTAGCTGAGTAGGATAAATCAAATTCATCATTACTATACCAATGTTAACTTCCCCATAATTCAACCGAAATTGACAGGAACAAACGTCTAGCCTACACACATAATTCAGAATCCAGAGAGGAAATAGAACCCAACCAATGTTGTAATCCAGTGTAATATATATTATAGTAGTATCACACCAGGAAACTACAAAATATCTAATAAATTATTTGCAGCTTTATGTCTACAAACGAAATTACACCTCTAGAAATGCATTGCTGGCTGGCAAAGTTCAGTTGCATGTGTAGGTCTCGGGTCTTTCGACCAAAGATGTGTGTGCCAGTGCCACCTTGCAATACAAACTTTTCTAGGTATTTCCAACAAAGCAGCAATTCGACATTATTTTATATATAGTAAGGCTGAATTAACCATATAAACTTGTATTCATGTCTAAAGGATGTACTGTGTGTGTGTCTTCTAGTTGAAGGGTCCATTTTTCTATATATACCTAATTACTAGAGGTGGGAACGAGCCGAGCCGGCTCGTTTCTTTTCGAGCTGGCTCGTTTTCGAGACGAGCCGAGCCGGATTTTT
>JAQFYB010003361.1:0-19796 GCA_034694085.1 Pogonognathellus longicornis | reverse complement strand
ATAATGCATAGGCGAGTGTGGGAGGTTGAGTAGGGCTAATGCACGTATCGTTACTTCCTGAACACGCTGTATATATAGATACAATGATACTATTATCATGAAATTTGCATATCTGTAAAGATATTACAGAGCTGTAATTGAATACAAAAAACACTAAGGTTCTCCTACGCAAACAATTGTCTTTGAATGCCAATTACTAGTAAAAATCATTCTCCTAATGACTATTAATTTTTGTATCAAATCTTGTGGATAATGCGTCGGAGAAATAGTAGAAACAAAGGTATTTAAGGGTGAGTTTGAGTATAGGCACTCGGTGTAGTATGAAAGTATGATGCTACTCAATCAGTGGATATCCTGTCTTTCTTGGGCCCTGGTTGCAAACCCTACTTTTCGGCTTAAGTGAGCCCTTGACTATGAAATTTGCATACATTAAATAAATAATTATAAAATGTTATACTTTCGTTTAGCCAGGATTTGGTTTTTGGATTGCAAAATCCCAATATGAGCTGGATGCTTACTATCGCAAAATTTGCATATATTCTGGCCGCAAATCAACCTCAATGATTGAAATTCGCACACATGGCGAGAAAGTTTTTGCAATTTTGTGTACCTTTACGGCAAAACATTCCATTTTTGGGATATAGGGTGGCCTGGAGGAGGGCCCCTTCAACCTTGACTAGTGGGCCCCGGGTCAATGAACCACGTTGTTGCACCGTAGTTTAGCCACTACTGAATTTTTGTGAATTGGGAGATGTTGGGATGAGGTTAAGGATGAGGAGAGTGAGTGGCTGTTGTATAATAAAAGACTACATACTGTACTCTGCTGTTACTTACTCTTGGTACAGAAAAGCAAAAGGTTTATAAGAGCATTCATTCGCCAGTCTCTCACTCGTTGACTCGTTGGCCTAGCTTTAGATATTAGTATGTCTAATGTCTATAGACGTGTTTTTAGCTATAATAGACTTAGGAACATTAGAGAGAGACAGAAGAAGAGCTATATTCATACACAAACAACATAGACACAGATTGACTTGCTTTGACTGTTTCTTCGTGTTACTACGTATGTAACACAAGTATGGAGATCTGCCAGTCTGCCACAACTTGTGATTCTGATGCTGCACGACTACTATCACTCTATCACTATACCTTAGTTCATGTATTTACTTAGGTATTTATTATTATCACAAGTTCACATCACATAGCAAATCTTTATTTCATATTTAAGCTATCTCAATTGCAGCACTATTATGTAGCTGTACTGTACTTGTACTTTGCAATAATTGCAATGCATATCGTAGAATAAGAACACCTACATTAAATATAAATAATATACTTACTTATAATTACATACAAAAATAAAATGTTTGACAAACACAACATCATCATCCTGGTACTCTTCTGGGCACGTTATAGTGCAAATACATAATTATTATGTGATTACATAATTGGCTGAATTATTGGATTGTATAAACATTAGACACACATCCGAATGAACTTAATAATATTATAATTATACATCTTTTTCACAGTTAAAGTTGCAACTTGTTAAGTTATTGTTTCGTGTACGAATTAACAAAAGCAAACTTTAAAAGTGAAAAACCCAATGGATCATTATTTTGCAATGTTACCTTCAGAATGTTGTTTATTTAGACTTCATAGTTAAAATTGCGGTAGTAAAAATACTTTTATTCTTTTAGTGTGTAATAAATGTGTGCCGATGAGCAAATACATCGCGCGTACCGTGTGTTCTGTCATTATGTGCACCAAGACATAAACCATTAGTCATTTATAACTTCAATGAGTTTTACTAGTATTGTACACTGTGTACAACAAAAGTACCTCAATATATTATTCAGTGTTTCGATAATATTCTATAAGTTTCCTACCTTCTATTGATTGTCTCAAGGCAAGAAAAACTTGTACTACACTACAAATTCTATTACTTTTGCATACATGGATGTTATACATACCGATAAACAATTAAAGTAACCTCCCGCCGTGTTGTCGCGTGTAAAATATTTTCCTCAAAGTCATCAACTATGGATGTTAACATTACTGCCGATTTATAATAATCCCTTAATCATCATTAAACATTTAAATGTGCTCTAACAATAATATACATAAGAAAGAAATATTTATTTTCAGTGTGCATCATATGAATCCTTACTCTATATATTCATGTAAAGTCAACGTCAGTAAATAAATCTAGTACGACGAAGAAGAAACAAGAAACTCGTTCATGCAAACATCATCAAAAGTGTGTATTTAACATCAAAACAAGCTCATCAAGTCAATCTACCTAAATAATAAACATACATAATACATAAAAATAAAATCATTAGACTATTATGTTAAATTAGCAATATTGTTTGTTTTGTGGTGATTGTTGAAGCAAGGAGGATCATACAAAATAAAGTTATTGTGAACCAGTGAACTATATATTATTACAATTAGTTACACAGTTTTTGCATCAGATGAAATGAAATGACAAAATAATATAATTATTTGCGGCGTATTACTTACATACATTGATTACATTTTGCATAGCATTAAAACTAGAGTTTTATAACTACTACAAGTACAACTTCCACTGCTACCACTTTTCATCAGCCTGCATGAAATAATGTGGACAGCTAAAAGCTACAATAATAATACAGGTATCAAAGTATCAGTGTGTTACATTAAGAAAGTAGTGTGATGATGATGATGATGTTGCTGAAGATGATGATGGTGTAGGAAGAAAATAACAAGGGCAGAGTACATTTCTACGAGCAATACTCGAGTTACTTACTCCATGTCATGTAGTGTTTGTGTGCTACCGTAAAGTACTACCTTTCCTAGTACCTACTACATATTATTATGACACACTGTACGTTAGCACAATATTCATCCTTGATGGTGGCTGTGTATTTGGACGTATATTTGTGAAAATTATATTTAGTGTGTATTACGTGTGGAACTAGGCACTAGTGTGTTTTGTGCGGACTGGCTGGACTACGTGACTACTGGGGACTGTGTTTGTGTATAGTGTGAGCGGAGTATAGTGTTAACGTTAACATAGCGTGTGTTAGGTTAACACAGTGTTGAGTGCATTGCAGTAGTAGTGATATCTGTGTGTGGCATATCGTTGTAGCGGACGAGACGTCGACGTCTCTATACACAGACAGCCCTGCAATCCGAGTACAGTACTTTCCTTAGTTAATACATTTACATTACGTTCCGTTACTAGTCTAAAGTCTACGTACGTGTACTGTACTCAGCCTCACAGCTTTCGTTCCTGTCTCTTTCGCTCGTTGCTCGTGCTCTCATTTCCGGAAACTTTGCATTTCTCTTTCTACCTACTTAAAATATGGTAAGTAACTTATTTTCCATAATTTATTAAAATAATCATCGGACTTTGGACACGGATTTACATTTGCTAACAGCCTCTTTTCCACCAAAACTCCAACTCGTTCTTTTTCTTCCATTTTAGCCACATTTACAACAGCACTTTACTTGCACCTTTCTAGTAGTTGTAGCAGTACTCGTTATAAATAATACACTCGTCATATTCCTAATACACACATAACTACTGTTCTAATATTATTGTAAAGTACATACCACGGATGGCTACTTCCCTCATTTTTCAGCCAGTTGTAGTAGTCAGTCCGAAAATGTGCACTTAAATGTTCGAGGAACTTTTCGTAGTCAGTTGATAAGTAGTCTTAGTGGACTTAAAATGCAGTGAAGCGTGTATTCAATGTTTTATATGTAACTTATTACACTTTTCTTCAAATAATTTGCAATATGCTCTAAAAAGCCATCTGCTGATTTGCAAATTCAAACTGTCTACACTTGTCTTGTTGCTTGTCTGTCATTTGCAATAATATCTTAAGTCATCAACAATCAAACTTGTATTTTACACTGCTGACTGTTCGCCAATTATTATGATTGTATTTGTGCAAATAATGTCATGATTCTTTTAAGCAATATTCTATCAGTCAGATTATGATATGCTATGGCTAATCGTTATTTTTGCTTGATTGTTTCTATCTAGCTAAGCGTTGTAGACACAAAAATATTGTAAATTGTACTATAATCGTATTTATGGTCTTAATAATTATAACACATTTCTCTACCAAAAAGTATACCAAATAAACAACGATCAGTTGAGTGACTAGTAGGATAATAGCTTCTTAGATGCTAGATACCAAACCTTTTACTTTACATCATCTTAGTTCCTAATTTTAATTCGACAAATTGACTTTAATTGAAAAATCTTTTATTATATAACGCTTAAAGCAGCTCAAACATAATTTTTAGGAGATCATTTGAATTCCTTAGTATTAAATGTATACTCAAATCCACAAGCAGTTAATTTAGTAATCGTTGAGTATATAGTGATTATAACCTGTATGTTAGCAAGACGGATAGGTAAGCTACTGACTGACAGTGCAAATTATTTTTGTCTTATAAGATCATTAAAACTATATGACTATAAAGTAAAGTGATTTTTTGGGCCTTTTCAGTCGCTGTTTGTGACTCTGATATGGACCGTACTGGGAAGGGGGACTCATATCCTATTTAAATAAATAACCGATTCAACGAACTGATGTTGACAATAAAGTAAAAATATTTGTCTGTTTCTATGATGTGTTTTGTGTCATGATGTAATATTGTACTCACTTTCTGTTTTGTCAGTATTCTGATAGAGATGTTAGTTGATCCAAAAACCCGCGTATGTAATTATTACTTGCATTGAGCAGACATTCTTATATTTTGGATTGTTCTGTGTGATTGATGAAGTATGTTTTTGTGAGTGAAAGTTTGCTACGATGTTTAATACTGTAGTGTTAAACATCGTAGCAAACTTCACTTTAAATACTTGATGTTGAATGTGTATCAACCACAAATTGAACACGCAAGCGGTTTTTGTATCGACTCATCATGTAAATATTATTGTTGTTTTCAAACTTTAAATGATAATAATAATGTTATACTCAGAAGGTCACTGTACAGAAATTAATAACGATAATTTATATGAGATTTAAAATCAGTTGTGCTAATTAATTAAATTAAAACACACAGAAATAAACTTTTAACCTCGGATCCCATACATTGGTGAGATCAAACAAATCCAATGTAACTCTCGTTCTAACACAAAGGTCTACCTTGCTTCAAATATTACGCAATAGCATCTTAACGACACAATATATTGT
Organism: Pogonognathellus longicornis; assembly: GCA_034694085.1. Taxonomy (NCBI): domain Eukaryota; kingdom Metazoa; phylum Arthropoda; class Collembola; order Entomobryomorpha; family Tomoceridae; genus Pogonognathellus; species Pogonognathellus longicornis. The sequence goes on along the minus strand of JAQFYB010003361.1, from coordinate 14,598 downwards.
ATTTTACAAGTCAATTTTTTATTTCAGATTACTTATTAACACCTGCTGGATTTCCCAGAGCAGGCGGTTGGATTGGTGCTCAATGCCTCTGTTCGGTCGAATAAGTGGGGATCTCTCGGCTACTAACTATGCTGCGAGGCTCTTCTCGTCATGATGGCATTCCAAGTAAACAGTCTGCCAAAGGTAACTTTTTCGGATTTTACTTGCTTCAACGTTTATTTTCTATAAACTTGTGTATTCATTCATTCACTTAAATAGCGATGTGATTTGGCTTAACCACGCAACTTGGAATATGTTACCAAGTTCACAGGTTTTTATTTAGGTGTTTCAAACACAATCATTTCCGTAAAACTTTGGTTTTCACGCTACACAAATATGTTGACAAATTATAAGCTAATACAGCTGTTTAAATGAATACTTTATATTTTATACGACATACTTATATTGTAGCAACAATAAATCATATTTGTGGATTTTGGAGTCTAACAAAAGTTTAATAAAAGTTCAGTTATTGTTCACAGAGCGAGATAGAGATAGGCAAAGGGAAAGGCAAAGACAAGAGCGGGCGCAGATGCTACCTAATGACGAAAAGGATATCGGTGCAACTGCTCAAGATTTATTTCACGCTCCTGTCAAAGTACGTAACAGTATTTCAATGTTCTGAACATTATTTAATTTAATTGAAGTGTATGAAGTAAGGAAGTATGGTAATATTGATGTCTCTGTAATGTTTATTAGGTAAGACCTTCTGAAGACCGCACAACTGTTGAAATTCGTAATACGTTGGGTAATTTTGAGACTGTTCGTCATTATATGCTTGACACTTCTTCTCGTCGACTAGTGAATCTTATTGGGGTTGATCAAAACTCTGTCGGACTTAATTCTGTTGCTTCAGTTCAGAAAGGATTGAATACTCACAATAGTGAGCAGATTCGTCCAGTTCCTACCGTTGCCCCTTCAAGTGGCACTGAAACCGCTAAAACCTCTGTGACTACGCATCCGTACCGTTCTAATACTGTCCAAAAGAACTCCACATTTGCAAGCAATCCAAATACTTCTGCAGGGAATTTAAGAACAAACAGTGTTCCAGCTTCTAAAGTGTCAACGACTCAGGCTCAACTGCCATCGCATACTTCTTCTAGCGGAATCGCAGCAAGTGCTCCTCTGCCTAATCACCAAACACCTCTTTCAATCGGAAGACCCAAAGCAAACTTCACTACTAATAACTCTGCCACCAATAGTCATACAAATAACATATTGAACAATATTAGTGCTACTGTTGAGGTAAATGACATTTCAACCGCACACAGTGTTGATAAAAACAGTAATAATACTGCGAATACAGCCTACAGTGAGTCAATTAAAGCTAACTCTGGCAACCTACGAGCAGCTTCCAATAAAAAGCAACCAGCGCTTCAGCGTGTAAGTATTTGCCACAAATTTCGGCACTTAAGATCGAGAAACGTAATTTTAAATTGGAAATCCAATACTTGTCAAAAGAGCAATCTTATGGTAGGCATTATTAAATTTACAGGCTGACAGCCAGTTGGAGCTGGAAAGTATGCTAAAGGTACTGCTGATTTTCCTTCATCTTCATTTTTTCAAGTTATATTTGTCAATGTGTAATGTGCAGCCTTAATGAGGGATTCGTTTGTCAATTTAGTAATAGGTCGTCATATTTTAATTTGTGTTGTGTCGCTATAGCTGGGTTACAAGACTGATTATACAGGGTGTCCTAAGCATCCTTTGCAGCGATAATGCATGGGTAGTCATTTCACTGTATGTTTTGCCTGATGAAATTTGAAATTCGCTCGCCTCGCCAGGCCATCGAATTTCAAATTTCATTAGGCAGAGTATAGAGCGAAATGATTACCCATGTATTATCGCTGCAAAGGATGCTTGGTAAACCCTGTATAATTATTATCAAGCATATATTTTAATGCATATTTTTTCCTGCATAAAACGAGTAAAATCACATTATTATTATTAATTGACGACATCCTCAAAATTTGAGCAGTTCCGTCGTCAATACATTTCACAAGTTGTTGCAATATATAAGTTCAAATGATTAGTTTGATAAATATGAGTAAATGAGAGAGGATAAAATTTTCAACTATTATAGTAAGTAAATAAAAAAGGAATAATTTTACAACTTTACAATTACAGAGTGAATACAAGAGAGATTACACTTATTTTCGTGACAAATAGTAACGCAAGACTCTGTTGTTTTAATAAATCTATTGTTAGCAATTTAGAGAAACTATTTAACCAATTACATTTTTAAGATTATCTGACAATGTGCACCAATGTTTACTAGCTTGACGAGAGAAAGCTCTCTTACCAAAAGTGCCCAATCCAGGGTCTTGTACAAAATTAATATGTGTTTTTTATTAGATGATCTATGGGATTGAGTAGGAGTATATGAGAATATGCATCTATTGCCCTAAGTCACTGGTCACTATGGATTTTTTTAACTTCAATAAGATTATCAATAGTGACACAGGGTAATTATTATGATTATTTTATTGATCATGAAAGACACATAGTTACAAGGGTCCACTTTTATAAGCTAAACTAACATTAAAAATAATTGCGCTTAGACTAAAATTAAGGAACTTAACTAATATCTCGCAGAGGGAGAAACAAAAATTATGTTATTGTAAGGCTTAGTTAGTGTTTGTGTAGAAAATTCTGTTCCAATTCTATCTATTCTCATACTCCTACTCAATCACTTAGATCACCTAATAAAAAACGAGCATTTATTATATTATCCTATTCTATACGCCGCGCAAGCTTAAATTTCTTATAATTCCTAATGCCGATGATGGCAGAGCGTAAAACGATATTACACTAAACACCAATGCAATTGCACTATAAACTGCCCTAGCCGACAGCTCATTAATTCAAACTGACTGTTTTACTTTGTTGTTGGTTTCCATAAAGTACAAATTAAATTGTTGGCTGATTGAGTTTGTTAATAAGTTGCACACCGTTTACTATTAATTAATCTGCCATTTATAAATATATATTATTATATTTATTGATTATGCCTCACTGTGCGATGTGGCACCGCTGTACTGGTTACCTTTAGGAACTAGTGAGGCGAATGCCAAACCGATACCACTAAAAGCTGCGGTGCCTCAACGTTCACTCGAGGCATATTCAATAAATATTATAGCTAATTGGGGTTCTGGCGAACACAGTATTGCTACATGTCCGAAAAAACCCCAATCATTCATGACTCAAGAATACTTTCTTGTGTGTCGGATAAAGTGTACGATGTCAGTCAAAACTATTTCTAACGTACGTTTTCCATTTTAGGAAATGATGGATGTAAAGCCTCCATTAACACAAATACAAACTCCTGTGAAAGATACGCCAGCCAAAAAATTTCCACAACAACGACGGGTAAGTTTATTTATATTATTGTAGCTGATTATCGGTTGTATTAATCATGTATATTGTGAAAATTGACCATTAATATGAACATTTTTGTTTTCATTAACAGTCTTCGAAAAGCGAAGAACATATTGTGTTACAGTAAGTGTTGCGAATTTAATAATATTCTTGTTTACTTAGTTGAGTGAATGTTGTTTAAAATAATGTCCATGTATTTTAATAGGTCCATAATTGAAAGCGGAATGGCCAACGTTCCATCCCCTTTGAAACGCATGGATTCTAGTGCTGAAAGTAGTTCCAGCTACGAAACTGAATCGAGCGAGTCTGATTCCGAGGACTCGAGTAGTGGAAGTCAAACTGGAGTAGAGAATCCGGAAAATTCGGATTTGAATAAAATAACACCAGTTGTAAGCACGGTATGTTATAAGTTTTAATTTTAACAGTATAAGAATCTCATATTTTTATTATTATCATCATTCAATCATTACACCTTTTAAACGACCCCATTCTTTACAATATAAATATTATTCCCTGGTGTGTAAGAAATTGTAAAATCGGAAGTGAAGATAAGATACTAAGGAAAAAATAATTGTCCATAATGAATTATAAAGCAGGGAGTTTTTTCGAGCTATTTCTTTATGAAGGTTTTATTAAAAAGTTATGGACCAGATGGAAAAAATATTGAAATACATCGAGGTCAATAAAAGGAGATTAATGAAGGATGCTTACAGCGGCTACTCTTAGCTTTCATTTCTTGTTATCAATGATAACAATCCAAATTTTAATGACATGGATGTTGGTCTACTTTTAGTTTTCTATGTTTATTACATTCTGTTATTTATCAAGTGATTAAGCATCTTGCAATGGAAAAGAGAACAATAATTTCGACAAATTGTATTGTACATATCGTTATTTTTTTATAAAATTGAGCATCTTATTTCAAGCAACCAAAAACGTTTATTTCTATAATATATTTCTCTGAATTTCCATATAAACACTATGCCTGAATCCCTGAGTTGTTTTAATATTGCTTCGACAATTTAGATATCTAGATTATTTCTTTTCCTGTAAAATATGATTCACATGCTATTGTTCTGATTGGCCTACTGCTAATTAAATGAGAGAGGTATTAACTTTGAAAATTATATAGTCAGTATACGCACAATGGTAATATTAATAGATTGCATCATACGATTATACTGATGTATGTATGCATATTAATGTGATATAACAATTAGTTCTGTACAAACTACTACCAAACCAAATAGTTCCAAGGTTGTTGCCTATTTGCTCATTCTTCAGTGTATCATAATGTCGATTTATGCATTTAATTTATGTACTTTCTAACATTTGATTGCGAAGGATTTTATGACTCTTCATTGTTTATGCTCTATTCATTGTTCTAATATTCATTAATGTAAATATTTATGTAATTATTTGATTGCAGAATTCACCTACAAGATGGAATTTGAGTTCCTTTATTAGGAAAGATCCTATTAAGGGCACGCCTCCAGATTCCAGTTTACCTGCTGCTGTTGTAGACAAATCACCTAACGTAAGTTGATTTATCGGTAATCGGGTCAGAATTACTGGTATTATTTATGCAGCATGGTTATGCAAACTGGCTTTTTTTACATAAATATGAAAACTGCATAATAATGATGCACTTGATATACATGGTGGCTATTTAATTAACCAAACTCTCCCCTTTAACTCCCCAAGAGAGAATATAGGATTTGATGTGAATGTGTGTACTTAAAATGTTTAGAAGGTTGAGGTTCTCATTTTCAATATTTAGTAACATAATTTTTATAGGTTTCATCATTTTGACTTTCAAGCTGAAGTAAGCTTGTTAAAATTGTTTTCTCTGCTGAACAAAGGTGTTATTATGGATAGTTATTTTATATGGTATTAGAAATGTTGCTTTTATGATTTTACCGTAAGAATATGCAAATATTAACAAATGTTTTTCTTAAATCACTATCTCTTAAAATTCGGAACCTAGCAATATGATATTACTAAATAGGGAAAGATGAGATCTTAAACCTTCATTTTATGTAGCTACCCATATTACATACAAACCTACTTCTCTATAGGGGAGGAAATGAAATAGTTCGGTTAACTATGATCACTCGGTACATCTATACGCAATATTGTCTGGCTACAACAGTAATTTGAAAGTTTGTGATTAACAGGATTTCAAACCTAAAGAGACCGCAACTGATTTGCTTACATCTAAGGTATGTGTCTCTGAAGTGCAGACTAAAATAGATTCGAACGTGACTTCGACATCTGTTTTAGGAAAGTCCTTGTCAGCTAGTCCAATTGAGCCTCCATCCATTGTTATTCCAAGTAAGAGTTGCTTTGAATCATTAGCGTTTTAAATATTCGAACAGAGAATAAATGCAGGCAAGGTCGTATCCAGAAATCAATTTCGGGGAGGGCAAAATTCCAAAATAAAATACAAATGTGGCTATAATAAAAAAAAAATTAAAAAATCATTTTTGGTCATCAAATTCACGCGTAGCCCAAAGAATTGCCAATTTTTAAGCCACAATAACAAGCAATTGCTAATTGGCCCCTCTCTGTATACGACCTTGACTGTAGATATTGATGTTTGCATGAATAGTACTTACGAATTAATTTATGAAAAGGGAAATCGCCAAGGCTAATACAAGAAGCTCGACTAGCAGAATCACACATTCCTCCTAAAGATCCCTCAACGACCATTCCCGCCAAGGGTGCTACTTCAAAATTCCCTGACATCAAGGGGCCCTCTTTAAGTGGAAGCAGTAGTGAAGAAGAGAGTGACAAAAAGACTAAAGACTCTGTTGCTGGTGCAGCGACGGCACAAACTCGACGTGCCAACGCCGCTGCGGGTGCTACTACCAACGTTAATCGCAAAAGAAGAAGAAAGGAGTCAACCTCCTCCTCTGAAATCATTGTGGTTAAGCAAGAATTCGACAGCTCTCCTGAAACTAAAAGTAAAAAGTCTGTTCAAGATCGAAACAAGAGTGATACTATTAGAAAATTGTTTCGTCCTGCGTGGAACAAAAACCAGAAAAATGATAGTCCAACGTTAGAGCCAGAAGAGAATGTTGAAGAGAAAGGCGGTAAAGGAAAAGGCAATAGTATTGCTGTCGTGGGTACAAAACCAGCGAACACCAATCGCGTATCGTCTAAGGATAGTGGCAGTGGAAGGAAGGGTGCCAAAGGGGCAAATGTTGCTCAAAACGGAAGTACCAATGCTACTGCAGCAAAAGGTGCAGCAGCTACTAAAAATGCAGCAACTCCTGCCACTGCCTCCGGTGCTGCTGCTAGAAAAAGAAACAATGCAAAAGATACCAAACCGAATGTGACTGTGGCTAATCAATCTAAAAAGCAAACCAAGGCAAACCAAAATGCCATTGCTGCCTCAGCTACTGCTGGTAAATTTACTGATGTTTTGCCAGTGCCTATTTCTGCTTCAGCAGCGATGCCGCCTCCCGCAGCCAAAATTAAAGAGGAAGTCGTTGTGAAAGCAAATCCTGTTCTGCAGGCATTGATATGCCGAATACCATTATGTAAGCTACCTCGAAAGCCTCGGCCGGCCACGGCCACTTCAACGATGGAGAAACCAACAGTAAAGGAGAGTGCCAAAGCAAGTAGTTCTGCTGGAACCAGTGCAATCACGGAGCCTTACAGATTGCGTAACACTATTAATAGCCGAGTGGGCAGCACGAGTGACCAAACTGCAGATACAAAGCGTGCTGCACTTCCTGACATAGGTGCTGATTTAGAAACAAATAGTAAAGGTGCCGCTCGAAAGAAACAAAAGAAGAATAAAGTACGCACTTCACCTAGAAAATCAAAGGTTAAAACAGAACCAGATTCTCTATCCAAAGTAAGAATTTAATAAGGAGTTGTATTCACTACGTTAAGATTATTTGTGGGATTTGCTAACACCGTCTTGTTGTTGGGGTAATTTTAGGTTGACGATGATCCACGAGTTGCATGTGGTGAAGTGTCTTCAAATGTGCTTGGCTACATGGCCTGTGATTCAGTATCCGCGAGTACGTCAAGAACGCCACCTATAGAACTTGACGCTGTTCAGGCTCCGGATTCCTCATTGAATCCTCCTCATCTTCCCTCACCTGCTGTAGTGCCTCCTCCAGTGTACTTCAGTTACTTTGAAAAGCATGACCATCAAGAGGAATTTAATGCCAGGTACCATCTTCCTTTTTGTTATTTGACCCAGTTACCAATACCGTCATTTAGGAATATTAGAAATATTATAACCATATAAAAGCAAACTTACAAGGGACAGTCGTGGAAAATAGGAAATGAAAATATTGTGCCAGTATATAGTATACTTTTATTCAATATTTATGGCAGTCATATGTGTTCAAAAATGCCTCGCTATAGTGCCGTATTGAATTTAAGTTATTGTTTTTTGAACAGCACATCAAAATGTACCAATATTTGAAGTTACAGATTTTAGGTTGTAGTGGGCATTTGCTATCACAGTTAGTATTCCAAGATGGTCCCCATCGAATATTGTTTTTTAATTACAGCATAGCTATATTACTTCTGGCATGTTGTGTAAACATAAACATTTAATTTTATGGTCCTTTGTATATGAAAAAAGAAAATGTAATGAAATATTAAACTGTTGTCTTATTGATAAAATAATTCTAAGCAAGATAATGGCAATAGGAGATTGCTAGAAAGATATTCCATGTGCACCATGACAACCTCAGTATAGTTTATAATACATATTTTCGGTTCTTTGAAGTTTACTGACCTTGTGATGGTCACTCACGACGGGTATGAAATTGTTTATGACAACCGATGATAGAACTATGAACTAAAAACCATAAAACTCATGCCATTCATTCTAATAGTGCCAACAAATAGATCAGAGTCAAGTCGTATGTTTGTGACAATATTTTGTTTTTAAAGTGCCACTCAAAATCAGTGTTCTTTAATTTACCGGTGATGTGAATTTATTTGCAGAGATCAAGATACGTATCTGGAAGAGGCGAAACGACTAAAACATAGAGCGGACAACGAGAGAGTAAGTACAGCTCAAGCGTCGACTTATTTAGAGGCTGGATTGTACTTCATTCTCACTGGGATCTCAATGGAGAAAGATAGAGCAGTAGGCTCCACTGCTGCATATACGATGTACAAAGACACATTAAATCTCATACGATATATTGGGAGTCGATTCCGAAACAAACCTGAAGACTCCAATTCAGTGGAAGCAAAAATTATTATTCTTAGGTATGTATAATTACTAATTAAATCACTAACTAGTATAGTAAATATATTATTTTAATATTGCCTTATAATACAAGGGCCGATGGCAAAAATAAATAAAATGGATTACTAATTCATACATGTTACATAATTGATTATATTTGAACTTGTATTTTTATTGTATAGTATGCGGTGCCAAGCTCTTTTGTCCCTTAAATTGTTCAAAATCAAAATGAGGGAGACCAAGGAAATAGTTCAATACTTGCAAGAGCATTTTGCAAAAATTCCGCCACTTGAAGTCCCTCCGGTTCCAAATAGTCCCCAAGTCAACACTCCCTCCCCCCATACTCCGTCTGCTTCTCCGGCAGGTTCGTCAGCTGCTACTCAACATACGCCGTCCCCACATCATCCTCAAAATAATACAACCGTTCCCAGATCCCTATACGCCCAGATGTTCAAACAGTGTAACAACACCATGAACCTCATCAACGCTCACGAACTGTGGGAAGCTGCTGATGGTTTAGTGGATAGATACCATGTAGAAGGTGAGGAAATCCTTTGCCGTTATTATAATATTGTTTAGAAACAAAATTATTTTATTTACAATGTAGTTCTTTGCTTTGAATATTTCTATTTTTGCGCTTGTATTTAAACTAAACAACTTTGTAGCGCTAAAATAAATCTGCAGTTTTAGCGTATACAATGCGTTGATGGTTGTGTTATACACCAGGGTTGGGATAATGCCAGTAAAATTTCAAAATGCTGTGGCATGGCATAATTCGTAAATGCCTGATTATATTGACGCGAAATAATCTGACACTTTCTTCCCGGTTATATATATGACTATCGGCATTTATAAAATGTTCACATTTGTAATAGAAAATGTGACTAAAATTTTACCGCTCTCTGGCATTTTGTACCAGTATGCCATACAGGTATTTAGTATTTGCTATAGAAAATGCCAGCTATACTATACCGATATGTGGCAACTGGCTATGCCAACCCTGTTATACACAAGAATTAAAGTTAGAGAACTATGAGGGTAAGTACTAATCTCACTACGTCATACACTAATTAACCCTTTTGATTTTTATAGAATTCTTCATATCCATTGACCGAACGAACGGCCCGTTAACATTACACAATCCATTAGCAGATCTCGTCAGATATGTGAAACAAGGCCTACTCGTTTTAAAAAGTAGTGCAGAAATCTCCTAGCAGTTCAAGAAAACTAGGAGAGGCCGTCATAAAAAATAAAATGTATAGCATAGATTTTTAAAATTGATTACTCGCTTCACTGTTACTACATGGAAATGTATATCCTTGATCATATAACTAGGCATACAAACTTTAACTATTACACGCGAGTGCATAAAAATTTATGTATATTGATAAACTAAATTCTAAATAATGCAGAATACATAGAGTTAAATTATACGTATGGAAATAACGAATTAAAGAATAAGTAACAAAAATGAGATAAAGTAAGGATTGATTGTATGTCTATTTACAGTAAATGTTTGTATAAATAAAATTATCGCCACAGAAGTCGGGATGAATTTGTTGTGTGGTTAAACTTGTCGAAGTTACTTAAGAGTTGTTTAAACTTGTTAAAGTATTCACATTAATAGTGCGAAAAATTCAATAGAAGGACATTTATGCTGATTGAAATTTTGAGTAAGTAAATAAATACTGTATTTACACAGCGTAAGCGTAAATCAAGCTTGGATCAACAGTTTATTTTCATATTAGAAAGACACGGTCAAATGTAGATATTGTAATGTACTAGGTGCAAAGAATTGAATGTGTTACTCACTATGACACATATTTTTCACCTGTATTTGTATAAATCGTTCCGTGACGATCACTCAATATAGATGTAAGATAATATATTAATTATTGTCATGATGAATTACTTAAGCAAACAATGTGAAACTGCAGTCAACTGAATAGGTGGAATGCAGGTTTAATGGACTTTCAATCTTATACATTGTATTTTACTTAAAATATGGCTAAAATATTAACTGACTACAAATCAGTGCTTTCAGTTTTAAAATACAATATTCAAATTCATATCGGACTTATATTAAGCACTAATGAGTATCTGCATAACTGTGGAATTAAAAATAGCATTTCCTTTAGAACAATTTATAAGTGAAGAAACAAAGTCAAAATGATGCTTAGCTTTAACAGATTATAAATTGTTAGACGCAAACCTATTTATTTTAGACTTATTGCAGTTGTCAATGTACTTGTAGATTCGAATGACATTGTAAATGAGAATGTCAAATTAATACTTGCATGATTTGATTTGTTTCTTATTGTAGACTTATTCAGTACCATATGTACATTAGTTCGTAATTCTGATTTATAATTTATTAAACGCCAAGGAAGCCTATTATTACAGTATCGAATTATCGTATGAAACCTGAAGTTTTTTATTTTGAAAATGCAATTCATAATTCAAAAAAGAGCTGCTTGGATCTTGGTCTGGTAGTGGTGTTGTAAAAATGGTAATATTGCATATCTTTATAATCTTTTCATTAGTAATCTAATGATTCGAAACACAATGATGGTTCAGTATGTGATTTGAACGGAACACTAACATTGAGCCATGGGATTTTTAAGAATGTTTGTGTCATGCACATGCATACTATGGAAATTGGTAACATTGTACGTGAACATGGACATCTGATGCATAATACAAATATACAGACGCAATAAACAAAATCAATGTTTCTTATTTGCATTTAAGCAGTGTAAAGGTAGCCACCGTGCAATACATTCCTTGTAAGTAAATGGCAAGAGTTGAATGAAAATTGTTTGATTATTGGATGAAGTATGAATTGATTTGGAAAGTGAAAATAGTAAGACAATAAGCGAGACAGAGGAAGTAGAAAATTTGATTGTATACAGATATATGAAGTTTTGGACTCGTAAGTCGTAAAGTGTATAAATGATTCGTGAATGCAAGGAATTTAGCTGTGAATGTGAGAGAGAAGATGTCGGATGAGATATTTGTATTTGCATTGATCTGTTTATGGATTGCGTCTTTTGTGCGAAAGTTGTAGTAAATCTGATAAGAAAGGAAAGGTGAACTGGTGTGATGTAATGTTGGCTGGTGTGAGTCTTGGCATGGCATTTGAATTCATCCAAGTGATCAAATTAGACTGTGATTTATGCAATTATGTGAAGTTTGGGGAAGAGTTTACTCCGAAATTAGATTTAAGTGATGCGAGCCGTCAAAGTTGTTATTGTAAGTTTGTAAGAGGCAGGGGGCCAGATTGGAGTGGAAGTTTCAGGAGCGTGAAAGATAGCCATTGCCTTTCCAACAAAGTAGATGGATGGATGAATTTCTCTCCGAGCAAATTATCCCGCATTTCGTTAGCATTGGTTTTGCCATCCCATACCTCTACTCAATATTTATACACCTCCTCCATTCTACTATTACGATGGGTATTCCCATGCATTTCAATACCTAACTCTCTATAATGTTTTCTTCCCACTAGTGTATTGCATAGCTGTACTGCTAGACCAAGAAACCAGCCTAGCCCACCATACCATACTCTCTTTATATTCATACGTACTTCAAAGAGGAGGACAACTCGTCTCATGTATGTACAACTTTATCCATCTCATGTGCTAAAGTTACAAGAAGCTAAAATATCCATGTATACCTATGCAAAATATCCAATCACACAAATTATAGAATGAATAAAATCATATAATTATGACCTTGTTAGTTTGCAAATGTCAAATGTGCAAGAAAAAATTAAAAACATGAGTAAACACGAGAACTCAACTCGCTAATTTTCTTCCTAAATGCTGATAGACAGTACACACACTCATTGTATGTACAACAACAACAAAGGTGCTATGGATTTAAAAACGTTGATGTTAATGAAGATTTAAAGGATTAGGAAGGTTGTAGGTGGTAGGGTTAAACCCTAAGGTTTTACGTGATGCTCGACTCTAGCAGTTAGGTATTATGGTGTTTGTAAAAGTGAAGAATGTAGTGCAGAAGAAGTACACACCCATGAATGCTCCATTCTACCCGAACCGATGCCCTCTCCGTTATGCCACAACAACAGCAACACACTCTTCCGATACATTCAGCGCAATCAAGTTGAGACAAAACTGCGTTGCTTATCTTCCGATGACTCTTGTATTTGTATTTCAACTGAGAAACTTGTTCTGTGTATAACGAGACTAATGTGCTCCTTGTCTCGTCTCACTTATGCTATTAGCAATAAATGTGGTAGCGGCATCCGTGTGAGTTTTCTTAGTTCTCCTAGGTACCTAAACCCACCTACCTATATGTAATGGTTCTAATTCCACTTCCCAAAACCACGGCTTCTTTCCCTGCCGAATGATGAAAGCGGAGAAAGGAAAGGCTCTATTTTATTTTATTCTGCCTGCTACATTCTTGATCCTGCTGTTCCAAGTTCCCGTCTCGTCTCATTCATGCCTCTTTTCTTTACACACAAAACCAAAACAAACAAATGATAGTTAAGCTAACAACACTACTAGCGTTGTTTAGAATCCATTATTACACAGGTAGAGAAAAAGAGAAAAGAGCTATTATACACTAATATCCTCGAACAAATGCGTAAGAACACTTGCAGGCTTATTATACAGATGGGAAAGAAAAGACTTGAGTTGTGTTGTTTGTGCCTATGTGATACACTCTGAACAGTTTATTATGATATAGGCCTCCACGTCCACAGACCGAAGTTTGGGTTGGGTGGATAGCTTCCTAGTCACGTTATAACTCCTATTCTCAAATCTCAAAACCTTCCTCTCTCGATTGTGGGCAAAATAATTTTTTCACAGCATTGGGGTATTTTTTATGAAATCTCCTTGCAATAAGGCTACTTTTCGGTACCAATGTCAATTTTTAAAAAAATCTGTTAATTTTTTACCGAAATTCAAAATTTTGATTTATACATGGGTAATACTACACTCCAACAATTCCTTACTTCCGCCAACCTATTCACGTTAAAAGTGTGAGAGCGATCGTGAGCCCTCTGTACGGCTGTGGAGGCCTATAGGCATTTGTGCACTGCATCAGCAGTTCTTGGGTTCAAAGTAGACGAATGTAGCTAAATGAGCCCCCATGCACACACACACATACACATTCGGAGCATTCGGACATTCTTGCAACATACATGAATACTTATTATATGCCTTGCTATAGATGGATAGTACATAGACAGAGAAGTGCCTGTCTAGAGTAGTTGTTCCTTGTTGAGTTTTCAGTGGCCTAGACACAATACTAATACATACCTTAATGTTTTCTCCTGCCATTATGTAACTAGTGAACTGAATATTGCGGAGAATAATAGGAGGAAAGAGCCAGAGCGGAAGTAACAGCCCATCCGGTTGCTAAAGACGCCAAAACCAAAAGGCAGGCATAGCATAACATAAGATATCTATAGCTGGCCAATTTAATTTAGTTTAGTTAGTTTCCCAGTTTGTTTCCGTTCCTTTGCCCGCGTCTACTAGCGATACCATAGACGTGAGTTGAGAAAAGGGAGAAGCAATCGTAAATTTTTATCTGGAATTGATGGATTGAATTGATCAGCTCGGCTCTCACATTAATTTCACTCATGAATTTCATTTCAGGGCAGAGCTTTTAGTTCTATTAACAGCATTATACTCCTGCCCATTTCCCTTGATGGATTTTACTCACTCTGAGTATTTACTTGTCAGTTTCGATATACCACTAGTTTTAATCTCCAGCCAACTTAGACCCTCCACAACCAACAGCTCCAGTCTAAATGTTAACAATAAGATCATAAACTATTCCTCGCTCTTGTAATGATGTCTTGTATTCATACATCAAACCTACTTTGCCCATTACAGTCTCATATCCACTACCTACTAGAGGTGGGAACGAGCCGAGCCGGCTCGTTTCTTTTCGAGCCGGCTCGTTTTTGAGACGAGCCGAGCCGGATT